>RXID01014530.1:592448-611646 GCA_005019695.1 Trichopus zeylanicus subsp. travancoricus
CGGGCGGGAGCTCGCACGAGTTGGAGGGTCATGGGGAGGACCTCGCGGCAACTTCGTGTTCGAACCCAAAAACCCTGCGCACTTACTAGTCTACCACCGTTCTCTCGCTTATCTCGTGCCCTCGCTAACTTGACTCGTACTCCCGTAAGATGAGACTGGCCGTACACTGGGGCCATGTGTTGTCGACAATTTGATTTCGACGTCCTTATCGGTTTCTGTCAGATATTATTTATGTACATAATATTATTCACGTAATTATTCATTATTTTTAAAAAATTTTAAATATATTATAATTTTTTAATTTGAAGTTAAAAAATAATTAAAATTAAATTAAATTTTAGTCAAAATATAATTTTTATTTTAGACCTTCGATATATGGTTATACTTCAGAACCGCTGTCATGAGATCGCGTAGAGCTAATTGTTTTAATTCATATGCCCATAAATGCTCGTCCAGATCATCGAGGTACTAAATTTGTAATTCCACACCCAGATGTTTCAAACTCAACCGATGATGACTATGATGATTAGTTGTATTATTTTAGAATTTATAAATTATGTATGTGTGAAATACATTTTAATGAAAAGTTAAATTTGCTTATGTTATTTTTTAAATTTTAATCATATTCATATCATTTCTTATATATTTTTTTAATACACTAATATATATTAAAAGCAGACAATATCAGTGACTAACTATCAAAATTAATTTTAATTAGCTTAAATAATATTTCAAATTATTGTAAAATTAAGTATAAATTCATTTATAATTTTCCAAATTTTTTCAAATTTTTTCTAATATTTTATCGTATTTTTAATTTGAAGTCAAAACACAGTCAAAATATAGTCAAACTCTGGTCAACGCCTAATTAATAATTTAAAAAATTCTTTCGGCCGAAACCATACGTTTCGGCCGGTCCCGAAATCGAAACCAAAACTGTAAACCATGTATTTAATCATCTTATAGAATACTTTTTGTTGATTCATATTTAATCATCTTATAGAATACTTTCTGAATCCAATATTTCAATATGTCGATAAGGTCAACAATAATAATACAGTTCTCAAAACGCTACGTAAGGTAATCGAGAGGATGGAGACAGATATAAAAATAAGAATATTAGTATTACGCGAGATACATTCTAAATCATTATTTTTTTTACATAATTAAGAAAGTTCTTAACTTGAGTGCGTTCATTAAATAGACAAACAATTTCAAAAATAAAGTCAAGGACTTCAACACATAACAATCAATTATAACTATTAGGAGTGATACTCCGGATATAGTTGATGTTTAATAATTATACATATTTGCTAATTAAAATTATATCAACTTATTAATAATTTTTCTCATAAATTACAGCTAGATGGTGGAGTATTTATGGGCGACACGCAGCACATAATCTTGTAAAGATAGCAATTAGAATTTTAAGTCAAACTGTTTCAAGTTCACAATGCGAAAGGAATTAGTCAACTTTTGGATAAATCCATACGAAGACGAGAAACATACTTAAAATGAAAAAATTGGAGAAACTTGTTTTCTATCATTATAACATGCGTTTAAGAACTCTAAACATACAGAGGAGAACATTACCAGATAATGAGATAATCAACTTGTCTGCCATATTCGAAGACGATGATCCTCTGATAGAGTGGATTTGAGAAAGAGAAGAACATGTTTTAAATTATCTTCAAGCACAAGAATCTATTCACCGTCTCTTAGACGAAGAATCGGAAAAGGAAGATGACAAAATACAGAATATTTTTGATACAAATGATAGCAGCAATGGAGGTACAGCTAGTGACGCCAATTTTCAACAATCACAATATAATGACTCATATTCATTTTTTCCACAGTATGGAGGAAATGAGTTTTTGGACTTTAATTTATTTGGTGGTTATGTGCCACAATATCCATATGCTTCACATGGTAGACAAGATGTCAATCAAAGTCCAACAGATAATGCGAACTCTAACTACTATGACAATTATTATAACGAGATGTCTTTTTTCAATTAAGGATATCATCAATCAATACAAGACTATATGATTTCGTACTATTCGCATGTTGAACAATACTATCGATCACAACTCCATCATATTGATTAGTACGGTGATAAAGAATACCAATCTCGTCAAAATCCACCTCGGAATAGCATGTGATTATAAGACGTGGATTTGTACTATTTATGAAATGATGTTTTCATTATTATCTTAAATTGATATCTTATTATAATTTTATGACATTTTAATTTAATATCTATATAGTTTATTTTATCGCATGATAATTTATTTATTTTATTATCACAATTTATTATAATATTTTTCTTCTAACATATTTTCTATTATCTACTTTATAGTCATAAATCCTGACAATTATAATATTTTTTTTGGAAATAAATAATGGCAAATCCAGATGATTATATTACAGTTCCAGACCAAGTTACACTGAAAGCATGAAGAATAATTATATCCATTTTTCGTCGAAAACTTATATTTTGTCATAAAATAATTCCACATTTGCCGTATGATATACTTGGACAAGATTTAATTGAGCAAATATTAAAAGACCGTGGAAGAGTAAATGATCAAATTTATCGTGTCTTTCAATAAGATTCACTTAACGCTATCAAGTGTTTTGTCATAATTTCCCATGAACACTTCACACAATGTGATATTTATTTCTCATATGTTATTGGACCACTTTTATTATGTGTTGTCAATGAATATGATTATCATTTTCATTTTGAACATTCGATGTATGGTTATATTTCAAAACTGCTGTCACGAGATCACGGAGAGCTAGTTGTTCTGACTTATATGCCTACAAATGCTCGTCCGGATCATCCATGTACAGAATTTGTAATTCCACACCCAAATGTTTCAAACTCAACTGATGATGATTATGATGATAATAATGATTCATTATATTATTTTATAATTTATACATTATGTATGTGTGAAGGATATTTTAATGAAAAGTTAAATTTACTTATGTTAATTTTTAACTTTTAATCATATTCATATTACTTTTTGTATTTTTTTAGTATACTAATATATATTAAAAATAAACTATATCAGTGATTAACTATCAAAATTAATTTTAATTAACTAAAATAATATTTAATATTATGGTAAAATTAAGTATAAATTCTGTTCATAATTTTTAAAATTTTTTCAAAAATTTTATCATATTTTTAATTTGAAATCAAAATATAATTAAGTTTTGATTAATACACAATTAATAATTAAAAGAGAATTTTTTGCTGAAATCGAAAGGACGGAAACTGAAATCAAAACCGCCGCAATGCCCGAAAGAAGATGGAAGGCTACCTCGGATCCATTTTTCTTCCCATTTATTCGAAGCTTTTTATCAATGCGAAGGTTGACCATGTCTCGGTGTCAACCATCTCCGTTGACCCCGCCATCGTATCCTTGTTATTTTTTAAACGGAAAAAATGTTCCCAATTAATGTTCCAAACATCATTAATTTCCTACAAAGTTCTAAATCATGTTCCAAGAAACCCTAAACTAAAACCCTTTCTTTATTTTTAGGGCTTAGTTTAGATCCCGACGAAACCCTAGCCCAACGGGCGGCTCGGATCTTGCCATTTCCGCAGAGCATCTCCATCTTCCTTTTTCTTCTTTTATTCTCTGTTTTTTCCCTCCTGGGCATAAGCGCGAATAGAGGAGAGATTGGAGGAGTCGTTAGAAGGAGGCGGAGATGAAGTACGTGGTGGTCACCGGCGGCGTGGTGAGCGGCCTCGGCAAGGGCGTTACCGCCAGCAGCATCGGCGTCGTCCTCAAGGCCTGCGGCCTCCGCGTCACCTCCATCAAAATAGGTTTATCTTCTTCTTCATTTGGGATTGAAACCCTGAATCTGTAATGTAGAAGTATTTAACGATTGGCATAATGTAAAGATATTGTCTTTAAAGCTTGGCTCTTGTGTGGGTGCTTTATTTTTCTTTTCCTTCGGTTTCCGGGGTTTTGTGCTTTGTTTTGTCTTTTCTGGTGTTTTTCTCGAAAGAACGGGTTTGGCAAAATGCGATTTTTCCTGGTTTCTTTTATTTTTTTTTTGTGATTCCATACTTTTACTTGTGGGATTGAATCAAAAGAGCTTTCCATTTTCAGGGATTTGTGCTTTATTTTGCATTCATTTCCATCTTTTTGGGTTAGAAAGTAAAAGTTCATTGCCTGAGGAATTTGGGCTCTGTTTGAGAATTTGTGATTTAAGTGGATTGTAAGTATAACTATGTGCTTTTCTCGTAGTAATTTTTCGATTAGTCCTTTTTTTCTTTGATGGCAGTGTCTTGTTATGTTTACAAATTCTTCCATTGGCTTCTTATTCATTTTGGTTTCGAAATTTGCTTTGACTTGAAATTTTCTCTGATCAAATGTCTGTGTATTGAAATGCAGATCCATACTTGAATACAGATGCAGGGACCATGTCACCTTTTGAACATGGGGAGGTTTTCGTTCTTGATGATGGTGGTGAGGTAGTTCTCTTTGATCAATTTCTATTATCAGATGATCGATATTGGGAGTGGATATATATCCAATAAGTAGTCATATTGGAGAAGTTGTCATGTGTTTGTTGCGTTGTTAAAGAAGTTTGTTTATCAATTTTCGGGTTTGTTGCTAACCTATTACATCTTCCACCTTTGGTCCCTGTTTGTGTACTTTGTTAGACGTTTCATGTTACTGAAGTGTGAGATTGGTGTCCAAAGGTTTTTTCGTTCATACAATACAGTGTTATCAAGTTTATTTATGAGTTGGTTTATAGGTGTGTTGGTGCAACTTTATGCCTTGTTTGATACCTTTTTTCGCTTTTAATATGAGTTCGTTATTTGGTGCAAGTAGAATCGTTTAAGCTTTTCTGTTTACACAATTCATTTGGTATTTCTCCTTTTAACTTATTTTTACTATATTCTTGTGGCTTTTGTTGTCTATAGGTTGATCTGGATCTTGGGAATTATGAGCGCTTCTTGGATCTCAAACTCACTAGAGATAATAATATCACAACAGGGAAGATATATCAGGTGAGAATTTTCCTTTATATCAAGAATGCCATCCGTCTCCATCCTTGGCTGCATGCCTAACAGTAACAATTACATTCAATACTGTTCAGTCTGTCATTGACAAGGAAAGAAGGGGTGATTATCTTGGAAAAACAGTTCAGGTAATTTCTCTGGACCCCTTATCATTTGAATATATTTCAGAAAAAAAATCTCATCCATTTTCCACATTTACTTGCTATCACTCATTTTGCCAGGTTGTTCCGCATATCACGGATGCAATTAAGGATTGGATAGGGTCAGTATCAGCTATCCCAGTGGATGGGAAAGATGGACCTGCTGATGTTTGTGTAATAGAATTGGGTGGTACTGTAGGTAGATAAACATGTTATCTTTTTTCATTGGACACTTCGATGTGCACAGCAATTATAGGTTTCCTCTCACATGTAAAACTCTTCAAATATGTTTTAGGTGATATTGAATCAATGCCATTTATTGAAGCTTTGCGCCAGATGTCTTTTTCTTTTGGTAAGTTCATATGCCTTAAATATTTTTCCCTTTTGGTATTTCACTGTGGTACTTGTAGTATTGAATGTAGTACACTGTAACATCTTGCTACTTATTTGTGCTAACTGAATAATATAAGTCCAGGTGCATTTATCTCTGAAAAAGAGCAGGTGCGTTCAACCTAGAAAAAAATCCCTGTTCCTATCCTGTTCTCTTCATTTAGAGTCCATTACTGTCTAGGCAATATAAATTAAAATGATATAAAATGTATTGCATGTTGGTCTGGATCCTAGGCATGGAACGATGACTAGTCCCATAAATGTCCATTTGACTTTTTCAATGGGAAATTTGTGTATGGTTGGGAATCATTTAATTTCATCTGTATGGACTTTTGAGTGCATAACATTGGCTAAGATGGCAATTGAGGAGATATTTGTATGCAATTTCCGAAATTGCACTGAAGGCAAAAGTTGTTGTCCAGACTATGAAATAAAGGAGAAGGTCCTTTCACTAAATGAAGTTCACTGATTACGTTTAAGGGTTTGGGCCAATAATTTGTCATCTGCATTTGTGGGGTTAGTTTTGAGAATGTGTAATGGGAAATTCTATTTTTGTGCATATTGGCTGATTTTGTGTATTTATTTTGCTAATCAATTCATTACTGATTTTAATTCAAAGCTCTACAGGTAAAGACAACTTTTGCCTCATTCATGTGAGCCTTGTGCCTGTAATTGGTGTAGTTGGTGAGCAAGTAAATCTTCTTGCCTATGTCTTTTATTTGTTTATAGCTATGGTTGCTCAAAAATATTTTTAGTGGAAAGAATTTTCTACTGTCAACAATTGTTGCATTTTTTCAGAATTGCTAATGTTTGCTTCTCCCCATTTGCTCATTTTTGTAGAAAACAAAACCTACACAGCACAGTGTCCGAGAGTTGAGGGCACTTGGTTTGACTCCGAACTTGCTGGCCTGCCGTTCAGCACAGGTACTTCCACTTGCTAACATAATTTGACACAGTCTGGCGTGAACTTTCTGGGTGTTTTTGTCTTTCTTTTCTCTTATTTTTTTTTTAAGTCTTTTACAACATACCATGTGTATTTCTAAAACATGTCTAAACCCCGATTAAACACTACCTATGCTTCAGCATGACACTTGTCACGCTTCCTATCATTGTGGTGCCATAAAAACCTATGGGCATTATGTTGAACAATATCAAATTTGTGGTGTGATTCCCTTTTGGTTTTGACAAGTTTGCCTTCTGGTTCATGCTGCTGATTTGCTAGTCCGTGTCAATGATTTCAGTTTGCATCCTTGCTTATTGGCTGCCTCATTTATTGACAAGTTTTCTGATGTCCAACTAACTGCTTAATTAAGTTGATCATTTTTTACAGCTAATCTTTAATGAGACCATGTGTACATTGCTTAGCTGTAGGTGCTTTACGGATTATCACTTAATAAATGTCTCTTGTTGTTGCTTGAATACCTTGAAGTGCTCCCAAAGCTAACTGCTCGCTGATTTTCAGCCATTAAAAGGAAACACAAAGGAGAAGCTTTCACAATTTTGCCATGTTCCAGTAGGTATTTTGTTTTTATTACTGTTTCATAAACTGTTAAACTGGATGGTGCTTATCCATGTTGGATGTCATTCTTTCGCAGGTTGAAAACATCCTTAATATTCATGATGTTCCCAACATTTGGCATATTCCATTGTTGCTTTGGGTGAGTTATTATGAACCCCATTAGTTCAAATGTTTACCTTGTTGATCTTACAGCAAAATGATTTAGATGACAAAATGAAATTGTTCAAAGTGTTTAAATCTTTATCCTTCCTAAGAACCTTCTTGTATAACATTTCTTCAGAAACAAGGGGCTCATGAGGCTATATTGAAACAGCTGGATTGTGTTGGGTAGGATAATTTTTCCCCTTATCTGATCAGAATTTTGAATTTGCAAATTTCTTTAGCATAACTTTGGGAGATCCTTTTTCAGCAAAGCTACTTGCCGAGATTTAGATGGTTGGACAAAGATGGCAAAATCATATGATAACCTAATGAACTGTGTCAGTATTATGAACTCTGGGAATGCTGTCTGCCGAATTTGTTGATGATTTTTTATTAGTCAAACTTAGCTTGTTTTGCAGGTTAAAATTGCAATGGTTGGAAAATACACTGGCCTGGCAGATTCATACTTATCTGTGGTGAAGGTGATGCTACTTCTCTAACTCATATTTGCATTTGATTTCACATATGCAGCTGTTTATGTTCTTATCACACTACTTTGTTTTGTAGAATGAGTCCAAAAAGATTGAACCTAGTGAGTTGATGGACTGTAACCATGCTTGGACTCAATTAAGAAATGACAATCAGCATCTCATCACAAAAAAAAAGAAAGAAAAGAAAGGAGAATCAGTACACTAGGAATAACTGTAGTATCATTTGGAAACACTATTGATTTGCTCTGCTGGTCGCAATGTACTTCAAGTTGGAACAAATATTAAGGACATCAAAACAAAAAATATAAGTTTCTTATGCTTGGTTATCTCATGTATTGGTGCTAATAATCTTGAAACAATACAGTGAAAGATATTACTAAGTTGATTTTCAAAATTAGTCAAATATTTGTGCCTGAAGTTATTATCTTGTTTTTTTTTGCATAACAGGCCCTTCTACATGCCTGTGTTGCTTGCTCCTTGAAGCCATCAATTGAATGGATTGCAGCTTCAGATCTTGAAGATGAAAGTGCAAGGACGGTATGGACTTGTCAAACCATCTCTGTAGATCACTTGATGCAAGTTTCTTATTTCACATCCTTATGCTGACAATTTACTTTCATGCAGACACCAGAAGCTCATGCTGCAGCATGGGAAAGACTGAGGGTAAGGTGCCATTGATATTTCATCATTCTTATACTATCTCATGGTGTTTTTGTGCTTAATCATAGTGAATACAAAAATGTTCCACGGTTAATTACCTAGCATAATGGTTGCATGATATTAATTGCAGAGTTGTTCATGCATCTTGGTTCCTGGTGGGTTCGGTGACCGCGGAGTGCCAGGAATGATACTGGCTGCAAAATATGCTAGAGAAAATAAAATTCCATACCTTGGCATTTGCCTGGGAATGCAAATCTCTGTGATTGAATTTTCTAGATCAGTAAGCATCTCTTTCTATATTAATTAAATTTGATGCTATGCTTTAGTTTTATATCAAAATATTTTCAATCACTTATTTCCCTTAATGTGAAAACATGGCTAGGTTTTGGGATTGGAAAGAGCAAATAGTGAAGAATTTGACAACTTAACGCCCCATCCAGTTGTAATATTCATGCCTGAGGTATTTGCTAGTTATGCAAGACTACACATGGTATATCAGGACAAAGAAGTGCTTGTAAATTCAGACTTTATTAACTTCTGGCATGCAGGGTTCAAGGACACACATGGGAAGTACAATGAGATTGGGCTCAAGGAGGACCTTCTTTAAAGATCTTGACTGTCTTACATCTAAGCTGTATGATATTGCTCATATGCTTCTCAGTTATTGATATTTGTAGTCAGTATTGGTTTAATTATCTGATCTGAATACTCTTAAATGTTAGATACCAAAATTCTGCTCTTGTGGATGAGCGCCATCGTCACAGATATGAGGTAAGTATTAAACTAATTACCATGAGATTATTTGCTCATGCTCTTGTGAACCTTGAGATATGGTAAAGTGACCTTTATGGCAAATGATTTGTATCAGCCATATAGTTTAGCATACCTGCAATACAGTTTTCTTAGTAGAAGGGTAATAACAGCATCTCTAGCCTCTCATGTAGGGGGTAGTTTGTTTGTGGGTGCAAGTTAATAGTTATTGTGCACATGGGCTTCAATAAAAGATTTTCCTGGGCCATTTAATGTTTACTATACTCAAACATCACGTTGAAACTGTTACAGGTGAACCCTGATTTTATTAGCAAACTGGAGAGTGCAGGTCTTAAGTTTGTAGGAAGTGATGAAAGTGGGAGAAGAATGGAGGTATCTGGGCTGGTTTGGTCTCATTTAGACCTTCTAATTTTTTGGAGAATCATGTATGTCTGAAATATTCAAGCATCCTTGAGCAGGTTCTAGAGTTGCCAGGTCATCCCTACTATGTGGGTGTACAGTTTCATCCGGAATTCAAATCGAGACCCGGAAAGCCCTCTGCTTTATTTTTAGGTAATTTTAATTATAAAAAAGTAGAGATCAAGTTATTGAACATGAGAAAATTTCTCCTGTTCATATTTGCCTGTTTTGCTTGTTTTGCTTGTTACTTCTAAATCCTGTGGATTATCAAAAAAAAAAAGTTTATGCGTCAGACTGGGATGTTGCTTAGCTGACTTGAATTGAATTCCATCAAGTGATGTCTACTTGGATGACATTACCATGATTTAAATTTTGGGCAAAGTTATTTGATTGTTGTATTTTAAATATTACCGTAATTTTTTTTTGTTTCAGGTCTTATGTTGGCAGCAACAGGACAGCTGCAGAGTTATCTGAGTCAGGCTTGGGGATGAATATCCACTTTCGAAGTTATTGGTTGTGAGTATACAACTCCCAGTCTTGTGTGAAAATTCATCCAAAATTACTTTTGGATCTTCTTGTTAACTTATGAGTTATCACTATCATAATGCATATTTGAAGGCATTTCGTACTTCACCATTTAACCTTTTGTTTTTCCCTTGTAATATATTTTTTTGATGCTTACTTTTCACCAGAGGTTGCGGCTTTTGGGAAATCAAAACACGGCATCTAAGAGGCATACAAGTTGCCTGATTGAGGAGCATATTGGTCTTCCCATGCATCCTTTGCATTGCAGAATTTAACAGTGTCATCCATTAGGATTTTGCCTCCTGGAATGATGGTGGAAAAAAAAAAAAAAATCCAATTTTGTATGCTATTAAATCCTTTATTGTGTCTTTTTTCGTAAAGATAACCTGTTTTGCAGTTTTAAAGAAACTGCAAGCAATAATTTATGAGAGATGTTGGGCCTCTGATTTTCTCCCAACTTGTTCAATTCTAGGAGGAATGCTTAATCCTGTTGGCAGATCATCAATAAGCTGTAAATGATTTCTGATGCTGTTCTGTTCTACACTTCACAGCTGTTGCTGTTATGTCATCATGGTTACTGTCTTTGTCTTCGTCTCCTTGTTACCCGCATCTCTTTTGTCCAGCTCCTTCATTACTGTCGTCTTTCTCAAGCAGGTAACATAATTTTTTTTATAAAAAATACATATAAATATCATTTTTCATTAAATTCCTATCAAAAGCTCTGGGCAGAAAGGCAAAGCTCTCAATATTTACAACGATCCGCAAAATATGTGTAAATAATAAGGCATGAACCGGGAAAAAAATAAAAAAACAAAGCTGTATCTGTAGATAGAGGAACTTAGTTCTTTGTTTGTCAGCTCTTCGTCACAAGCTTCTGTGTAGCATTTCATTGTGCTCCAGCAAGGACGCCTGCCGCTGCAGCTTCATCTGCTCGTAGAACTTGGCGATGAACTCCTCTGCCTTCGAGTCCACTCCTTCCTCCTCTTCCTCCTCCTTCCATGTGATTTCTCCATTATTGCGTCCATCGTCATCATCATCGTTAACGTCTTCATGACCGTACTCTTCTCTCCTTGCAAACTCGAAGACATTCTCATCATCCTCGAACAAGTTATCGTCGTCGTCAAAGCTGGTCACCGGATTGATACACGGGAATCTCGGGAGCCTCATCGACGAAGAACTGTGCAGCTTGAAGCGGAATGCAGGCGTTTCTTCAAAGGAGAACTCACGCTCATTGTAGTAGTGGAGTCTATCGGAGTCACCACGGCCCCCGGCTTTCAGTTTCCGGAGATGGTTCACTGCTAGGTGAAGGTCAAGCATCAGCTTCCGCCGGACGACCCTTCCTTTCCTTGCCCATAACAAGGCCAGTCGAAGCATCCGCCACGCCCGGCGAGCCAGTGTAGACCTACTCTTCTTCCCCATTTGCATGAACACAGAAGTAGAACAAGAAGAAAGAAGCTGTTGAGAATGAGTAGTGGTGATGAGGGTGGAAGGTGGCTCGTGTCTGTGCATATTTATATATGTAAGACTACAGGAGGAGAACGCGGTGAGGCGATGTGCTGGGCCCGGCTGTGGTGGCTTAACTCAACGGCGCTCACAATGTACAATATAATAATAATTGAACAGAATGGAATGGAGACAATGAATTGGGCGGCGGCGAAGGCGAACACCTCCTTTCTCCTCCTATATTTTTCAAACAATAAAAAATGAAACGTGAAAAGCAAAAGAAACCTCTTCTCATTGTCATGCAAGGTTGGCAGCAGGCTTGCGTGGAGAAGCAAGACAACTTCCCAGTATTTGTTGCTTCTTTTCTGTGTATTGTCCCCTATCAAACACCCAAGATTCATAATTAATTCGCTAACTAAAACTTAATCATGTTCTATACAACCAATTAGTGCCAAATCATTGATAGTACAGCCGTGGAGACAATAGTCTTTGAAAGAGACAGTACGAGTTCGATTGACAGCAATTGTAGCCGGAGTTTTGCTCAGGCGTTTGACAGAGATCGCATACTCGACAAATATCTTGCATGCACTCATCTAGCCATTTTACTCTTGTTGACAAATAAATAAATGTCAGTATATTAAACTGAAAATGGAGGAATTTGAGATCTTTGAGGGCACAAGCGAATGCAGAAGATTTCAAACGGGATCCAAGTTGAAGTGTGCTTAATTTCCTGCCTGTTTCTTTCTTGCACCTCCCGAACCCAAAGACTTTTAGCAAACTTACCATTGGTTAATTAATTAATTAACTAACTAAACCAAAACTAATTATGAGTTAGAGAGGAAGAATCCAAAGCTGTACTTGTTCGTTGGCAAGCAGAAAAAGTAGGCGAGAAGGACGTGGTGCGCGCGCGCTCTGCTTTGTTTGTTTGAGGGGTTCAAAGTCTCCAAAACCGCGTCGCGGTGCTTCTTGTTGTTGTGATATGTCTAGAAGACGCATTTATTAGGATTCAAATACTTAATTAATGAGAAGATTAAGAAATAATAGCAACAGTACTGTCATTGGAGATACATATTTATTATTGAGACCTGAACCTTTGATTGGTGCATGAGTGAGGTTCCTTGGGACTTAGCAATCTATTTGGAAATAAATAATATTAATTGAATTACTATTAATACGATGGAAAACACACTTCTCTCTGACTGAAATGGCCATTTTTCAACTGGCTGACTGATAATCAGTAGATGCCTAAATGGTCCAACTCGACATGATGCACGAACCAAGCTTGGCGATCATCACTTTGCCTTCTCTTCTGACTGGATGACGAGTCATCTTCAGTTTAGTTCTTTGGTAGCCAAATTAAGTGAGACACATGAGAATGGCTTGCAAAGTTGGCAAAAGCACTTGCTTCTTCTCAATACATATATACATGGTCCTCGTTCGCTAATGAGTTGTCACCGAGCTCATGTCCATCAAGCAAGCCAACTTGTCATTTAGGCTGTTGTCCGCTCCACGCTAAAAGTTTTCATAGAGAAGCAAACAATGAACTCAAAAAGCAAAACCCAGGCAGACACTGATGCTTGAATTACCGTCCATTTGATTTTCTTTCTCTACTTTTTCGGTTTGAGCTTCACTTTTCTTCCCTCGAGATTTGGAAGGTTGCCGCGACATTCAGCCTATTTTTAGTATGGGGCTAATATATAAATAATTTGAACTGAGGGGTTATATGCATATTTGTTTTTTGAAATGAAAAAATTACCTATAACCCCTCATAATTAGCCCTAATCATTTATAATCTCCATAATTTCCGAAATTACCTACGTCCCTTCTTCCTAAAATATTTACTTACACTCCCTGATTATTATTTAATCAAAATTTTTTCAAAAAAATTTCAATTTTTACAAATAACACCCCGAAATTATTCCGATTTACAGAAAAGTCCCCAAAATTCAGATTTTTACAAATAACATCCCGAAATTATTTTGCTTTACAGAAAAGTCCCTCATATTCAGATTTTTGCAAATAACACCAGCGACAGCGGCGAGGGTGGCGGCGTGCAGGTGGCGACTTCGGAGGTCGAGGCCGGTGTGCTGGCGTGCTGACACACGGGTGCGGACGGCCAAAGCCAAGGCTATTCGGCGCTCGCGTGCCGGGGATGGAGGCCGAGGTCGGCGCGTCGGCACGCGGGCGAGGACGGCCAAAGCTGAGGTCGTCCGCACCCATGTGCCAGGGATGGAGGCCGAGGCCGACACGCCAGCGTGCCGGCACACGGGAGCGGGCGACGGCACGCCGGCGTGCCGGCCTCGGCCTCCGGCTTCTGCGTCCGCTCGCTCCACCACCCTCGCAGCCGTCACAATAATTTCGGGAACTTTTTTTGTAAATCAGAATAATTTCGGGGTGTTATTTATAAAAATCCGAATTTCAGAGACTTTTCTATAAATCGAAATAATTTCGGAAAGTTATTTACAAAAATCTAAATTTCGAGATATTAAATAATAAAAAAATAAGTTTTTAGGAATTTAATTGTAAAAAAAACAGAGGGTAAAATCAGAACTTTTTGAAAAAATTTTGATTAAATAATAATCATGAGGTATAGGTAAATATTTTGAAAAATTGGGAGGTGTGAGTAATTCTAAAAATTACTGGGGTTGTGGGTAATTATGGCTAATTTCAAGAGTTTGCAGGTAATTTCTCTTTATTTGAGGGGGTGTAGGAGTAAATTACAATTTTTATAGCGTTTTGTGTGTAATTTCAAAGGTATCCACAAGTAAAATTTCCACTTTTTTTTGAAAAATTGTAATTAATACTCAAAAAAAGAAATATAATTTCTTGAACGACCAATTCAACACCCAGCTCCTCTGAATCCTGCCTCGATTCCACCTCTGACAAGGACCTCAAAGCTTCCTATTTTCCCGCCGCGAAACCCGTTTCTCCTCAAACCCTAACTCATTGACCATTTTGCCCGCTCCACATCCCTCAGAAGACAAAAAAGGCCAACCCCACCAATGCTATTATCGTCATTTCAGTCCATTGCCAGCCAGCTCCCACCCCCGCGTGCCACCAACCAAACTCCACGCATACAGGCATTCCATCTTCTTCCTCCATTGATCTCTCTATATAAACTCCTCTCAGTATTCCCTTATGCAACAGAGATCTCAAGTCCTTAGCCTCCCTCGCAGGGAGGAAGGAGACATTATCCACTTCTCCTCTTCTTCTTTCTCCATATCGGAGTAGGAAGAAGAGAGAATAAGAAGAAGTCAATCTAGAGCAACTCGAAGAAAAGAAACCCACCTTCCATGGATCTCTCTGTCGTTGTCACACCTGCCACGCCGGCCAAGAAGCGCCGCTCCCTGAGCCTCTTTTTCGCCTCCGCCTTCATCCGCCGCAGCCCCTCCACCAAAAAGAAGGCCGCCGAAGCTGCTGCGCCCGGAGGCGCCGACTGGAAGACCATCGTGGATTGCGTCAGGCCATTAAACCATATGCATCATCTAGACCTCTCCGAGACGAGGAAGCCGGCAGCGTTAACGATCATCGTGAAGAACGATTCGTTCCATGACGTGCTGCTGCCGCCGCCAACGCCACCGAGGTTGTCCACGGACGGTATGAGCCGCTATGCGTCGGCGGAGGACTTGTGCTCGTTGGACAAGAGCGAGGAGGAGGTGGCGGCTGAGACGGTGGGCAGGGCCAGCAGCGGCGGCGAGGAGGGGGGAAATGAGATTGATATAAAGGCCGAGGAGTTCATCGCGAAATTCTACGAGCAGATGAGACTGCAGCGCTTTGAGTCGGACTGATTCGGAATTGAAGAAGATGGTGCATGGTTGTGTGTGTTCTATCGTCTAATTTTTTAAAGGTGTGGATTAATTGAACTTCTTTTTTTCCTTTGGGAAATTTTAATTCATTCTTCACAAATTTTTATAATATTTATGAAATTTGCACTAATAATAATAATAACATACAAGGCAGATGTTTTTCTAAAATAAACTTCAAGGGCTTGTCAATTTGGTGAGTTAGATTGGGAATTAGAGTAGTTAATCCGAGTGTTTTTGCCAAAGGATGTTAGAACTTGGGTTAAATAATCCCAAACTCGGTTCAAATCCAAAAACTTCTTTGAAGAATTTTAGATTTTATTCCTCCTTATACTAAAATTTGGATTAAATTTAATCTAGTCCCTTTTGGACTAAATTTAATTTAATTTTAATTCTCTTAATCAAAGTCCCTATAATTAGCCTTAATTATGTACAACCCTCCGTAATTTTCGGAATTATCTACACCCCTATTTTCGAAAATATTTACCCACACCTGATTGTTATTTAATCAAACTTTTCCTAAAAAATTTCGATTTTACCCTCAGTTATTTTTACAAATACACCCCTAAAAACTTATTTTTTATATTTTACACCCCGAAATAACTCTGATTTACAGAAAAGACCTCGAAATTCAGATTTTTGCAAATAAACCCCCGGAAATTATTTCGATTTACAGAAAAATCCCCGAAATTCGTATTTTTGCAAATAACACCCCGGCGCGCGGGCGGGAGCGGAGGAGAAGGCCGGCAGTGGGAGCGGAGACGGAGGTCGGGCAGGCGGGAGCGGAGGCTAAGGCGCGCCGGCGCCTTGGCCTCCGTCCCGCGTGCGGAGGCCGTCCGCGCCCGCGTGTCGGCGGGCCGTCCGGCCTCGGCCTCCGTCCCCGGCGTGCGGGCGAGGACGTCGGCCAGCGATGGTCCGGCGAGGGGTGTATTTGTAAAAATTAGTTTTAAAATTTCTGAAAATTTAGATTTATTTTATAAAAAAAATTTAACGGTTTTTTTAATATATAAATATTATATTTATATTTATAAATTTAAAAATCATTAATGTCTTTTTTGTAAAATTTTACTTAAAATATGATAAAAAATATAGACTTATTTATAAATAAAAATATTGAAGGGGTCTATTTGTAAATTTACAATATGAAAGTTGTAATTTTAAATTTTAAGTTTTGAAACCTTTCGATGAATTATTTGTAAAATTTACTTATAAAATAAATAAAATTTGGACTTATTTATAAAGAAAAATATTAAAGGTGGTCTATTTTTAAATGTAAAAATAGTAAACTTGTAATTTGAAATTTTAAAATTTAAAACTTTCACCGTATTTTTCGTGAAATTTAGTATTAAAAATGATTAAAATATTAATTTATTTAAAAAAATCAAGGGATCTATTTGTAAATGTATAATATGAAACTTGTAATTTTAAATTTTATGTTTTGAAACGTTCGATGATTTATTTGTAAAATTTACTTATAAAATAAATAAAATTTGGACGTATTTATAAAGAAAAATATTAAAGGTGGGCTATTTTTAAATGTAAAATTAGTAAACTTGTAATTTTAAATTTTAAATTTTAAAACCGTCACTGTCTTTTTTTTGTGAAATTTAATATTAAATATGATTAAAATATTGACTTATTTATTAAAAAAATAATCAAGGGATCTATTTTTAAATGTACAATATGAAACTTGTAATTTTAAATTTTAAGTTTTGAAACAACTAAAGAAAGAGTACGGAGAGAAATCACACCAGATCCAGATCTCCCACCAAAAGGATAAACCCTATTTATGTAAAACTGGAGATAATAAAGAAAGCCACTTCCTAGTGAATGACAATCATTCCTGAGATTTTATAACATATAGCCTGACATAACAATAATAGAAGCTTGCAGCTTGCTAAAACAATATAGCCTAATTAGTAATCAGATAGCAATAGCAGCTAGAAAGTTCAAGACATAAAGCAATATAACAAGTTCTGATGTTGTCCAACAAAAGCAAACCTTCCATTATTGAACCAAAAAAGGAAACATTCCATTATTCCTTATAAATCAAAATTTGAAGAACATTAATGAAACAAGTGTCTAAAATAACACTTCTCATTTCTCATTCAACAAAAGAGAGGTGGATGATAAAAGATATAATAGTTCCTCCTGAGTCGCTAATCCAAAACCTTACAATCTAACTCTTCCCAGTCTATCTAGCAGAAATATGTACTTGCAAACAGAATGCACCCATAGTTATGATAACCAAGTAACATGACATCATCATCGTTTTCGAGAAGACTGTTTACCCAATCAAAATTGATCCTAGAGATCTGATGAACTTCCTGCAAAAAAATACAGTGACATTTATTAATGTATTATTTCAAAATCACATAAAATAAGAAAAAAATTGTCAATTTTTTAAAAGAAAAACTCACATGGTAAATGCATACTAAAATTTGAAGTCATTACGGCAGACATTCCTCTTCCTCTTCTCTTACCACGTTCTCCAACATATTGGTTTCCCACTGACTGTTGATTACTGCTAGATCCAGAAACATCAATTTGTTATTGTAGTCCAAGAGGCTCTTTACACGCTCTCTTGTTGTGTTCCAGCTGACCACATCTACTGCAAGTATATATTGCTCTACTTGATGTTTCCATTGGATCCTTAATCATTTTCTTCTTAGGCCTACCAGGTTGTCTCCTTGAACGTGGAGGAAGTACTTACAGAGCATTTGGCACAAACACCCAAAGTTGCTTTCATTTAAAATTTAAAATTTCAAATTACAAGTTTACTATTTTTACATTTAAAAATAGACCACTTTTAATATTTTTCTTTATAAATAAGACCAAATTTTATTTATTTTATAAGTAAATTTTACAAATAAATCATCGAACGTTTCAAAACATAAAATTTAAAATTACAAGTTTCATATTGTACATTTACAAATAAATCCCTTGATTTTTTTTAAATAAATTAATATTTTAATCATTTTTAATACTAAATTTCACGAAAAATACTGTGAAAGTTTTAAATTTTAAAATTTCAAATTACAAGTTTACTATTTTTACATTTAAAAATAGACCACCTTTAATATTTTTCTTTATAAATAAGTCCAAATTTTATTTATTTTATAAGTAAATTTTATAAATAAATCATCGAACGTTTCAAAACATAAAATTTAAAATTACAAGTTTCATATTGTACATTTACAAATAGATCCCTTGATTTTTTTTAAATAAATCAATATTTTAATCATTTTTGATATTAAATTTCACGGAAAATACGGTGAAAGTTTTAAAATTTAAAATTTCAGATTACAAGTTTACTATTTTTATATTTAAAAACAGACCACCTTTAATATTTTTCTTTATAAATAAGTCCAAATTTTATTTATTTTATAAGTAAATTTTATAAATAATTCATCGAAAGGTTTCAAAACTTAAAATTTAAAATTACAACTTTCATGTTGTACATTTACAAATAGACCCCTTCAATATTTTTATTTATAAATAAGTCTATATTTTTTATCATATTTTAAGTAAAATTTTACAAAAAAGACATTAATGATTTTTAAATTTATAAAAACAAATTTAATATTTATATATTAAAAAAACCCTTAAATTTTTTTTTATAAAATAAATCTAAATTTTCCGAAATTTTAAAACTAATTTTTACAAATACACCCCTCGCCGGACCATCGCCGGCCGGCGTCCGCGCCTGCGCGCCGGGGACAAAGGCCAAGGTCGGATGGCGCGCCGGACGGAGGTTGAGGCGCGGACGGCCTCCGCACGCGGGACGGAGGCCGAGGCACCGGCGCGCCGGCACCCGAGCGTGGACGGCCAAGGCCGACGCCGTGCCGCCCCCGTGTGTCGGCGCG
>RXID01014531.1:0-88841 GCA_005019695.1 Trichopus zeylanicus subsp. travancoricus
CCGATTTTCACATATATGTCTCTTTCAAAAGTAAAATTTCATATTTAACCTTAAAGAACCAAATTTTCTTATATGAACAGCTTCGAAAGAAGAAAATTACGTAGAGAAAAGTTTTCGGCATGTATATTTCTTGAAAACTAAAATGGAAGACTCAATCTGAAAATTTTAAATATCGCATATGTACCCCTTTACAGAACCAAATGCATATTTGAAAGAGAATTTTTATGTCTTTTTTGTAGTTTCGGGGATTCTTTTCTGCTTTCATGAAGTTTGAGGGTTCTTTTGAGATTTTCATGATTTTATGGACTTTGGGAGGGTTTTTGGTGATATCTTCTATTTTTACCAATCCTCTTCATTTTTTGCAAAATTAATGAATTTTGAAATATTTTTTCGTGTTTTCGAGCTTTGAAGAGAGTTTTTTATACGTTATTATATTTTTATCGAATTCTATGATTTTCTGTATTGTCATAATATTTCTATGATTTTTTTTCTCATTTAAAGATTCTACTTTCCTTGCGTGCCACTTAAAAAAATTCCAACATGCTTGGAAAACTTACTTACAAAACGAAAATTCATATTTAACCTCATAATGTAGAAAATTCAAAAGAAGTCAAGTATTTTAAAAATATATTTATCCTCATAATCTTAAGAAAATTAAATAGCTGATTCGATTAGAAAACACCAATTCTTACTTATATGACTCCGAAAAAAATAAATTTTCATATTTAACCTTAAAGGGCTTAATTTTCGCAGATCTGCCACTTGGAAAAAAGAAAATTAACCCCAAAAATATTTTTGTCGCATATACCTCTTAAAAACTGAAATTGACGACCCAATTTCAAGATCTTAATTATCGCACATATACCCCATTAGAGAATGAAATGCATATTCAAAACATAATTTTTTTTTGAGCTTTCAAGGGAGTTTTTTATACTTTATTATATTTTTATCAAATTTTATGATTTTCTATACCGTAATAATATTTCTATGATTTTTTCCTCATTCAAAGATTCTAAATTTCCTTGCGTGCCACTGAGAAAAATTTCGAACATGCTTGGAAAACTTGACTTACAAAATGAAAATTCATATTTAACCTCATAATGTAAAAAAATTCAAGAGTCAAGTAATTTCAAAACATATTTATCCTCAAATATTAAAAAATAAAATCGCTGATCGATTAGAAACCCTGATTGGTTAATATTACTCCAAAAAAATAAATTTCATATTTAACCTTAAAGGGCTTACTTTTCGAATATATACCACTATGAAAAAAGAAAATTAACCAGAAAAATATTTTTGACATATATACCTCTTAAAAATTGAAATTGATGACCCAAATTCAAAATATTAATTATCGCACATATACCCCTTTAGAGAATGAAATGCATATTCAAAACATAATTTTTTTTCAAGTTTTTATAGTTTCTGGTATTTTTTTTGTATTTCTCACGGAGATTAAGGTGTTTTTTGAGATTTCCAGAATTTCACAGAGTTTCAGAGGCTTTTCTATGATATTTTGTACTTTCACCAGTTTTCTACATTTTTTGCAAATTTAATGTATCTTGTATTTTATTTACTTGGAAGTATTTTTTTTTATCAATTTCTGAACTTTCAAGGGAGATTTCTACATAAATTTTTATATTTTTAGAAACTTTTATGGTTTTCCATATTTCATATTTCGAGGGAGGGTTTTTATATATCTTTATATTTTTAGTGAATTTCATGATTTTCTACCCTTTGAACAATTTTCTGTGATTTTTTCGCCTCATTTGAAAATTTCACTTTACTTGCGTACCTCTCTTAAGAAAATTCAAACTTGCTTCGAAAACTTATCTAGAAAATGAAAATACATATTAACCCCGCAAGGCAAAAAATTCGAAAGCAATAATGTACTGCAAAAAAATATTTTGCCTCATAACTTAGAAAATGAAATCGAATATTCAATAAAAAAGCACCGATTTTCACATATATGTCTCTTTCAAAAGTAAAATTTCATATTTAACCTTAAAGAACCAAATTTTCTTATATGAACAGCTTCGAAAGAAGAAAATTACGTAGAGAAAAGTTTTCGGCATGTATATTTCTTGAAAACTAAAATGGAAGACTCAATCTGAAAATTTTAAATATCGCATATATACCCCTTTACACAACCAATTGCATATTTGAAAGAGAATTTTTATGTCTTTTTTGTAGTTTCGGGGATTCTTTTCTACTTTCACGAAGTTTGAGGGTTCTTTTAAGATTTCCATGATTTTATGGACTTTGGGAGGGTTTTTGGTGATATCTTCTATTTTTACCAATCCTCTTCATTTTTTGCAAAATTAATGAATTTTGAGATATTTTTTCATGTTTTCGAGCTTTCAAGAGAGGTTTTTATACTTTATTATATTTTTATCGAATTTTATGATTTTCTGTACTGTCATAATATTTCTATATGGTTTTCCTCAGTTAAAGATTCGACTTTCCTTGCGTGCCCTAAAAAATATTCCAACAATGCTTGGAAAACGGACTTACAAAATGAAAATTCATACTCAACCTCATAATGTAGAAAATTCAAAAGAAGTCAAGTATTTAAAAAACATATTTATCCTCACAATTTTAAAAAATTAAATCGCTGATTCGATTAGAAAACACCAATTCTTACTTATATGACTCCGAAAAAAATAAATTTTCATATTTAACCTTAAAGGGCTTAATTTTCGCAGATCTGCCACTTCGAAAAAAGAAAATTAACCCGAAAAATATTTTTGTCATATATACCTCTTAAAAACTGAAATTGACGACCCAATTTCAAGATCTTAATTATTCCACATATACCCCATTAGAGAATGAAATGCATATTCAAAACATAATTTTTTTTTGAGCTTTCAAGGGAGTTTTTTATACTTTATTATATTTTTATCGAATTCTATGATTCTCTGTACTGTCATAATATTTCTATGATTTTTTCCTCATTCAAAGATTCTAATTTCCTTGCGTGCCACTTAGAAAAATTCGAACATGCTTGGAAAACTTACTTACAAAATGAAAATTCGTATTTAACCTCATAATGTAAAAAATTCAAAGGAAGTCAAGTATTTTAGAAACATATTTATCCTCATAATCTTAAAAAATAAAATCGCTGATTCGATTAGAAAACACTGATTTTTACATATATGACTCCTAAAAAAATAAAATTTCATATTTAACCTTAAAGGGCTTACTTTTCGCATATATACCACTATGAAAAAAGAAAATTAACCAGAAAAATATTTTTGACATATATACCTCTTAAAAATTGAAATTGAAGACCCAATTTCAAAATCTTAATTATCGCACATATACCCCTTTAGAGAATGAAATGCATATTCAAAACATAATTTTTTTTCAAGTTTTTATAGTTTCTGGTATTTTTTTGTATTTCTCACGAAGTTCAAGGTGTTTTTTGAGATTTCCAGAATTTCACAGAGTTTCAGAGGCTTTTCTATGATATTTTGTACTTTCACCAGTTTTCTACAATTTTTGCAAAATTAATGTATCTTGTATTTTATTTACTTGGAAGCATTTTTTTATCAATTTCTGAAATTTCAAGGGAGATTTCTTCATAAATTTTTATATTTTTAGAAACTTTTATGGTTTTCCATATTTCATAATTTTTCTGTGATTTCTTCCTCATTCTAAAAATTTAATTTATTTGCATATATCGCTTAAAAAAATTCAAAGTTCCTTGGACAACGTACCTTAAAATAGAAAATACATATCTAGCCTCGTAATGTGGCAAGTTCAAAAGAGGGAAAGTATTTTTAAAACTTATTTTGTGCTTTTACGAATTATCTGTAATTTTTGCATATTCAATAAATTTCGTATCTTTTTTTTACGTTCCGGGGTTGTTTTTAAGTTTTTGAATTTTCGAGGGAGGGTTTTTATATATCTTTATATCTTTAGGGAATTTCATGATTTTCTACGCTTTGAACAATTTTCTGTGATTTTTTGCCTCATTTGAAAATTTCACTTTACTTGCGTACATCTCTTAAGAAAATTCAAACTTGCTTCGAAAACTTATCTAGAAAATGAAAATACATATTAACCCCGCAAGGTAAAAAATTCGAAAGCAATAATGTACTGCAAAAAAATATTTTGCCTCATAACTTAAAAAATGAAATCGAATATTCAATAAAAAAGCACCGATTTTCACATATATGTCTCTTTCAAAAGTAAAATTTCATATTTAACCTTAAAGAACCAAATTTTCGTATATGAACAGCTTCGAAAGAAGAAAATTACGTAGAGAAAAGTTTTCGGCATGTATATTTCTTGAAAACTAAAATGCAAGACTCAATCTGAAAATCTTAAATATCGCATATATACCCCTTTACAGAACCAAATGCATATTTGAAAGGGAATTTTTATGTCTTTTTTGTAGTTTCGGGGATTCTTTTCTACTTTCATGAAGTTTGAGGGTTCTTTTAAGATTTCCATGATTTTATGCACTTTGGGAGGGTTTTTGGTGATATCTTCTATTTTTACCAATCCTCTTCATTTTTTGCAAAATTAATGAATTTTGAAATATTTTTCATGTTTTCGAGCTTTCAAGAGAGTTTTTTATACTTTATTATATTTTTAT
The DNA here is from genome assembly GCA_005019695.1 of Trichopus zeylanicus subsp. travancoricus. NCBI lineage: Eukaryota > Viridiplantae > Streptophyta > Magnoliopsida > Dioscoreales > Dioscoreaceae > Trichopus > Trichopus zeylanicus. Next base: position 4,604 of record RXID01014531.1, read on the forward strand.
CGAATTCTATGATTTTCTGTACTGTCATAATATTTCTATGATTTTTTTCCTCATTTAAAGATTCTACTTTCCTTGCGTGCCACTTAAAAAAATTCCAACATGCTTGGAAAACTTACTTACAAAACGAAAATTCATATTTAACCTCATAATGTAGAAAATTCAAAAGAAGTCAAGTATTTTAAAAATATATTTATCCTCATAATCTTAAGAAAATTAAATAGCTGATTCGATTAGAAAACACCAATTCTTACTTATATGACTCCGAAAAAAATAAATTTTCATATTTAACCTTAAAGGGCTTAATTTTCGCAGATCTGCCACTTGGAAAAAAGAAAATTAACCCCAAAAATATTTTTGTCGCATATACCTCTTAAAAACTGAAATTGACGACCCAATTTCAAGATCTTAATTATCGCACATATACCCCATTAGAGAATGAAATGCATATTCAAAACATAATTTTTTTTTGAGCTTTCAAGGGAGTTTTTTATACTTTATTATATGTTTATCAAATTTTATGATTTTCTGTACTGTAATAATATTTCTATGATTTTTTCCTCATTCAAAGATTCTAATTTCCTTGCCGGCACGAGAAAAATGCAACATGCTGGAAAAACGTACTGACAAAAGGAAAATTCATATTTAAAAAACCTCATAATGGTAAAAAAAAATTTCAAGGAAGTCAAGTAGTGGGGAACATATTTATCCTCATAAGCTTAAAAAATAAAAATCGCTGATTCGATTAGAGAAACCCTGGATTTTTAGCATATTGATCCTAAAAAAATAAAATTTCATATTTAACCTTAAAGGGCTTACTTTTCACAATATACCACTATGAGAAGAACATTACAGAAAATAATGTTAAATGACATATATACCTCTTAAAAATTGAAATTGACCAAATTCAAAATCTTAATTATCGCACATATACCCCTTTAGAGAATGAAATGCATATTCAAAACATAATTTTTTTTCAAGTTTTTATAGTTTCTGGTATTTTTTTGTATTTCTCACGAAGTTCAAGGTGTTTTTTGAGATTTCCAGAATTTCACAGAGTTTCAGAGGCTTTTCTATGATATTTTGTACTTTCACCAGTTTTCTACATTTTTTGCAAAATTAATGTATCTTGTATTTTATTTACTTGGAAGCATTTTTTTATCAATTTCTGAAATTTCAAAGGAGATTTCTTCATAAATTTTTATATTTTTAGAAAACTTTATGGTTTTCCATATTTCACAATTTTTCTGTGATTTTTTCCTCATTCTAAAAATTTAATTTATTTGCATATACCGCTTAAAAAAATTCAAAGTTCCTTGGACAACGTACCTTAAAATTGAAAATACATATCTAGCCTCGTAATGTGGCAAGTTCAAAAGAGGTAAAGTATTTTTAAAACTTATTTTGTGCTTTTACGAATTATCTATAATTTTTGCACGTTTAATAAATTTCGTATTTTTTTTTACGTTCCGTGGTTGTTTTTAAGTTTTTGAACTTTCGAGGGAGGGTTTTTATATATCTTTATATTTTTAGGGAATTTCATGATTTTCTACGCTTTGAACAATTTTCTGTGATTTTTCGCCTCATTTGAAAATTTCACTTTACTTGCGTACATCTCTTAAGAAAATTCAAACTTGCTTCGAAAAATTATCTAAAAAATGAAAATACATATTAACCACGTAGGGTAAAAAATTCGAAAGCAATAATGTACTGCAAAAAAATATTTTGCCTCATAACTTAAAAAATGAAATCGAATATTCAATAAAAAAGCACCGATTTTCACATATATGTCTCTTTCAAAAGTAAAATTTCATATTTAACCTTAAAGAACCAAATTTTCTTATATGAACAGCTTCGAAAGAAGAAAATTACGTAGAGAAAAGTTTTCGGCATGTATATTTCTTGAAAACTAAAATGCAAGACTCAATCTGAAAATCTTAAATATCGCATATATACCCCTTTACAGAACCAAATGCATATTTGAAAGGGAATTTTTATGTCTTTTTTGTAGTTTCGGGGATTCTTTTCAACTTTCATGAAGTTTGAGGGTTCTTTTAAGATTTCCATTATTTTATGGACTTTGGCAGGGTTTTTGGTGATATCTTCTATTTTTACCAATCCTCTTTATTTTTTGCAAAATTAATGAATTTTGAAATATTTTTTCATGTTTTCGAGCTTTCAAGAGAGTTTTTTATACTTTATTATATTTTTATCGAATTCTATGATTTTCTGTACTGTCATAATATTTCTATGATTTTTTTCCTCATTTAAAGATTCTAATTTCCTTGCGTGCCACTTAAAAAAATTCCAACATGCTTGGAAAACTTACTTACAAAACGAAAATTCATATTTAACCTCATAATGTAGAAAATTCAAAAGAAGTCGAGTATTTTAAAAACATATTTATCCTCATAATCTTAAAAAATTAAATTGCTGATTCGATTAGAAAACACCAATTCTTACTTATATGACTCCGAAAAAAATAAATTTTCATATTTAACCTTAAAGAGCTTAATTTTCGCAGATCTGCCACTTGGAAAAAAGAAAATTAACCCGAAAAATATTTTTGTCGTATATACCTCTTAAAAACTGAAATTGACGACCCAATTTCAAGATCTTAATTATCGCACATATACCCCATTAGAGAATGAAATGCATATTCAAAACATAATTTTTTTTTGAGCTTTCAAGGGAGTTTTTTATACTTTATTATATTTTTATCAAATTTTATGATTTTCTATACCGTAATATATTTCTATGATTTTTTCCTCATTCAAAGATTCTAATTTCCTTGCGTGCCACTTAGAAAAATTCGAACATGCTTGGAAAACTTACTTACAAAATGAAAATGCATCTTTAACCTCATAATGTAAAAAATTCAAAGGAAGTCAAGTATTTTAGAAACATATTTATCCTCATAATCTTAAAAAATTAAATTGCTGATTCGATTAAAAAACACCAATTCTTACTTATATGACTCCGAAAAAAATAAATTTTCATATTTAACCTTAAAGGGCTTAATTTTCGCAGATCTGGCACTTTGAAAAAAGAAAATTAACCCGAAAAATATTTTTGTCATATATACCTCTTAGAAACTGAAATTGAAGACTCAATTTCAAGATCTTAATTATCGCACATATACCCCATTAGAGAACGAAATGCATATTCAAAACATAATTTTTTTTTAGCTTTCAACGGAGGTTTTTATACTTTATCATATTTTTATCAAATTTTATGATTTTCTATACTGTAATAATATTTCTATGATTTTTTCCTCATTCAAAGATTCTAATTTCCTTGCGTGCCACTTAGAAAAATTCGAACATGCTTGGAAAACTTACTTACAAAATGAAAATTCATATTTAACCTCATAATGTAAAAAATTCAAAGGAAGTCAAGTATTTTAGAAAGATATTTATCCTCATAATCTTAAAAAATAAAATCGTTGATTCGATTAGAAAACCCTCATTTTTACGTATATGACTCCTAAAAAAATAAAATTTCATATTTAACCTTAAAGGGCTTACTTTTCGCATATATACCACTATGAAAAAAGAAAATTAACCAGAAAAATATTTTTGACATATATACCTCTTAAAAATTGAAATTGAAGACCCAATTTCGAAATCTTAATTATCGCACATATACCCCCTTAGAGAATGAAATGCATATTCAAAACATAATTTTTTTTCAAGTTTTTATAGTTTCTGGTATTTTTTTGTATTTCTCACGAAGTTCAAGGTGTTTTTTGAGATTTCCAGAATTTCACAGAGTTTCAGAGGCTTTTCTATGATATTTTGTACTTTCACCAGTTTTCTACATTTTTTGCAAATTTAATGTATCTTGTATTTTATTTACTTGGAAGTATTTTTTTTTATCAATTTCTGAACTTTCAAGGGAGATTTCTACATAAATTTTTATATTTTTAGAAACTTTTATGGTTTTCCATATTTCATATTTCGAGGGAGGGTTTTTATATATCTTTATATTTTTAGTGAATTTCATGATTTTCTACCCTTTGAACAATTTTCTGTGATTTTTTCGCCTCATTTGAAAATTTCACTTTACTTGCGTACGTCTCTTAAGAAAATTCAAACTTGCTTCGAAAACTTATCTACAAAATGAAAATACATATTAACCCCGCAAGGCAAAAAATTCGAAAGCAATAATGTACTGCAAAAAAATTTTTGCCTCATAACTTAAAAAATGAAATCGAATCTTCAATAAAAAAGCACCGATTTTCACATATATGTCTCTTTCAAAAGTAAAATTTCATATTTAACCTTAAAGAACCAAATTTTCGTATATGAACAGCTTCGAAAGAAGAAAATTACGTAGAGAAAAGTTTTCGGCATGTATATTTCTTGAAAACTAAAAGGGAAGACTCAATCTGAAAATGTTAAATATCGCATATATACCCCCTTTAGAGAACAAAATGCATATTTGAAAGAGAAATTTTATGTCTTTTTTGTAGTTTCGGGGATTCTTTTCTACTTTCATGAAGTTTGAGGGTTCTTTTAAGATTTCCATGATTTTATGGACTTTGGGAGGGTTTTTGGTGATATCTTCTATTTTTACCAATCCTCTTCATTTTTTGCAAAATTAATGAATTTTGAAATATTTTTCCATGTTTTCGAGCTTTCAAGAGAGTTTTTTATACTTTATTATATTTTTATCGAATTCTATGATTTTCTGTACTGTCATAATATTTTTATGATTTTTTTCCTCATTTAAAGATTCTACTTTCCTTGCGTGCCACTTAAAAAAATTCCAACATGCTTGGAAAACTTACTTACAAAACGAAAATTCATATTTAACCTCATAATGTAGAAAATTCAAAAGAAGTCAAGTATTTAAAAACATATTTGTCCTAGGAATCTTAAAAAATTAAATCGCTGATTCGATTATAAAACTCCAATTTTTACATATATGACTCCTAAAAAAATAAAATTTCATATTTAACCTTAAAGGGCTAAATTTTCGCATATATACCACTTCGAAAAAAGAAAATTAACCAGAAAAATATTTTTGACATATGTACCTCTTAAAAAATGAAATTGAAGACTCAATTTAAAAATCTTAATTATCGCATATATACCCCTTTAGAGAATGAGATGAATATTCAAAACATAATTTGTTGTTTTGAGCTTTTTCAAGGAGTTTTTATACTTTATTCTATTTTTATCAAATTTTATGATTTTCTATACCGTAATATATTTCTATGATTTTTTCCTCATTCAAAGATTCTAATTTCCTTGCGTGCCACTTAGAAAAATTCGAACATGCTTGGAAAACTTACTTACAAAATGAAAATGCTAATTTAACCTCATAATGTAAAAAATTCAAAGGAAGTCAAGTATTTTAGAAACATATTTATCCTCATAATCTTAAAAAATAAAATCGCTGATTCGATTAGAAAACCCTGATTTTTACATATATGACTCCTAAAAAGATAAAATTTCATATTTAACCTTAAAGGGCTTACTTTTCGCATATATACCAATATGAAAAAAGAAAATTAACCAGAAAAATATTTTTGACATATATACCTCTTAAAAATGGAAATTGATGACCCAAATTCAAAATCTTAATTATCGCACAGATACCCCTTTAGAGAATGAAATGCATATTCAAAACATAATTTTTTTTCAAGTTTTTATAGTTTTTGGTATTTTTTTTGTATTTCTCACGAAGTTTAAGGTGTTTTTTGAGATTTCCTAAATTTCACAGAGTTTCAGAGGCTTTTCTATGATATTTTGTACTTTCACCAGTTTTCTACATTTTTTGCAAATTTAATGTATCTTGTATTTTATTTACTTTGAAGCATTTTTTTCTCAATTTCTAAACTTTCAAGGGAGATTTCTTCATAAATTTTTATATTTTTAGAAAATTTTATGGTTTTCCATATTTCATAATTTTCCTGTGATTTTTTCCTCATTCTAAAATTTAATTTATTAGAATATACGACTTAAAAAAATTCAAAGTTCCTTGGACAACGTACCTTAAAATTGAAAATACATATCTAGCCTCGTAATGTGGCAAGTTCAAAAGAGGTAAAGTATTTTTAAAACTTATTTTGTGCTTTTACGAATTATCTGTAATTTTTGCATGTTTAATAAATTTCGTATTTTTTTTTACGTTCCGGGGTTGTTTTTATGTTTTTGAACTTTCGAGGGAAGGTTTTTATATATCTTTATATTTTTAGGGAATTTCATGATTTTCTACGCTTTGAACAATTTTCTGTGATTTTTTCGCCTCATTTGAAAATTTCACTTTACTTGCGTACATCTCTTAAGAAAATTCAAACTTGCTTCGAAAACTTATCTAAAAAATGAAAATACATATTAACCCCGCAAGGTAAAAGATTCGAAAGCAATAGTCAAATATGAGACTTCATACACCTTAAAGTTCATAGGACGAAAAGAGATGATTTTGAGGTCCTTATACTCATTATGCCTAGCACTGAATGTGGATTGGGTATTTACCCTATCAATTATCAAATCAATGGTAGGTTTTCTATTTGGCACATAAATTTGCACTAAATCTCAATCAAACCAAATCAAACCAAATAAAATATATGTCAGGCTATTGTTCTCTTGTTCAAGACATCGATTTTTCATCTCAATAAGATCAATTATGTTCATTGTATAATTGGCTTCTTTTGAAAAGCATTGGTGCACGTGTAAATGAGGTGCTCTACCTAACTGAGCTATAGCCCTTGCCCTTGTCATAGATATCTTAACATATGGATAATTTCTTGTCAAGATTGACAGTCCACGATCCCACATCGTATGATAGCTTTGCGATTGGTTTACTATTTTAACAAATTGGAATTGCTTAGAAATACTATTCTATATATAATCCTCGGAGTGATGGGTCTTTTGTGGTGACAAATGACCTACTTAACTCAATGGTTAGAGTATTGCTTTCATACGGCGGGAGTCATTAGTTCAAATCCAATAGTAGGTAGAACTTATTAAATACTAGAGTGGAGTAAATGGTATCTAAAGTCAATAGTATCTAATAAGTTTTTCTACCCATCTTTTGTTTTTTGGTTTCATTGTATTAGATTAGACTTGATTGCGTTCAATTTGTGGAATTGAAATGTAATAATTCTTTTGAAGATTTTGATGTATTTTGTTGACTAGGAGGAAATAACATTGATAGCCTCTACTGGTGTCCTAGCTCGTCTGAGAGCTAGATTCACCTCAATTGCTTGTCTTTTACCCTCAGCTCTACTCAAGTTAGCTTTAGCTATTTCAAGAGCTTGTTGAGCTTCTTGTGGATCAATGTCAGTACTCATCTCAGCATCATTTCCTAAAATGGTGATCTCATTATTACCTATTCTAGCGAAACTGCCCATCAGAGCCACCATTAACCATTGGTCATTGAGGCGTATTCTCAAAAGATCTATATCCACGACTGTGGCAATAGAAGAATGGTTTGGTAATATGCCAATTTGCCCACTATTAGTAGATAAAATTATTTCTTTTACTTCTGAATCCAAAATAATTTGATTAGGAGTCAATACACAAAGATTTAAGGTCATTTCTTGCTCTCTACTTCTAAGTTTATAGCTTTCATGGTAGCTTCATCGATGTTACCCACCAAATAAAAGGCCTGTTCAGGAAGACTATCTAATTCTCTGGAAAGGATGAGTTGAAACCCCCTAATTGTTTCTACGAGACCAATGTATTTACCCGGAGAACCAGTAAATACTTCTGCCATGAAGAAGGGTTGTGATAAGGAATGCTCAATTTTTCACGCTCTTGCTACAGTTAACCGATCCTCTTCAGATAATTCATCCAACCCTAGGATAGCTATAATGTCCTGAAGTTCTTTGTAACCTTGTGAAGCTTGCTTAACTTTTTGTGTAGTTTCATAATGTTCCTCACCAACGATTTGAGGCTGTAACATAGTTGACGTTGAATCTAAAGGATCTACTGCTGGATAAATACCCTTGGCAGCTAATCCTCTTGATAGTACAGTAGTAGCATCTAAATGTGCAAATGTCGTGGTAGGAGCCGGGTCGGTTAAATCGTCCGTAGGTACATAAACTTCTTGGATCGAAGTTATAGATCCCTCTTTAGTAGAAGTAATTCTTTCTTACAAAGAACCCATTTCTGTACTAAGGGTGGGTTGATAACCCACTGCAGAAGGCATTCTACCCAATAAGGCGAATACTTCTAACCCTACTTGGATGAAATGAAAGATATTGTCAATGAATAGAAGCATATCTTGTTCATTAACATCCCGGAAATATTCTGCCATGGTTAGGGCAATCAAACCAACTCTTATATGAGCTCCCGGCGGTTCATTCATTTGACCATAGACTAGAGCTACTTTGGATTTTGCAATATTTTTTTCATTAATCACTCTGGATTCTTTCATTTCCATGTAGAGATCATTTCCTTCACAAGTACGTTCACCTACTCACCAATTAGAGATACACCACCATGAGCTTTGGCAGTGTTGTTGATCAATTCCATGATGAGTACTGTTTTACCCACACCAACTCCCCCAAATAGCCCGATTTTTCCCCCACGATGATAAGGAGCTAAAAGATCCACCACTGTAATCCTTGTTTCAAAAATTGATAATTTATCTAATTGTATAAAAGCGGGTGTAGATCTATGAATAGGAGATGTTGTGCTAGTATCCACGGGACCTAAATTATCAACGGGTTCCCCAAGAACATTGAAAATTCGTCCGAGAGTAGCTTTGCCAATTGGAACACTTAGAGGAGTTCCTGTGTCAATCAGTTCCATTCCTCTCATCAGACCATCTATAACACTCATAGCTATAACTCTAACTCGATTATTTCCTAATAATTGTTGTACCTCACAAGTCACATTAATTTGTTGACTGGTAGTATCTCAACTTTTAACTACCAAAGCATTATAAATATGAGGCAGCTTTCCTAGGGGAAAAGCAACATCTAGTACTGGGCCAATAATTTGGGCGATACGTCATAAATATTTTTCTTCAAGTGCAGAAACCATAAGACCAGAAGTAGTAAGATTGATTTTCATAATCATAATAAAGTGAAATATGTCAAAATTCCTTTGGATTAGTATCCAATCAGAAAAACATGTCCGATAGGAAGTCGATCGGCTAATTGAATAAGAAATTAATCGAAGTTAGCACTGGATTTAGTTGGTATCACCCAAAGGAATTCAATTCCATTGTTTACTCATTGAATTATTCAATTTTCAAGTTCAACCAATCCTTTTTTTAGTATTTTTAATATAAAGTAGATGAATAGGAATCATGAGTAAGTTAAGTGTGTTTCATTTTTCTATCATTATAGAAAATACCGTCCCTATTAGATTATATTATCTATGGAATTCCAACCCAAACTCCATTTAGGATTTATTATTTTGATCTCATTGTTCATTGTTTTTTGCATATACAATTCTGTCTATTCTTGTTTTATACCTTTTCCTTGTTTTATACCTTTTCATGGATGAATTATGGCTATTTTCACATCCTAGGATTTACATATATAACATATATCACTATCAAGAGTGTTTTATTAATTAATATTTATATATTTAATGACAAATAAGAAGAGGATCAACTCAATTATAAACTTACAAAACAAGGATTGGCTTGCACCATATATAGCAAAGAGTATACAATAATGATGTATTTGGTGAATCAAATACATTAAATAGTCTAATAACCAACCATTTTCTAATTAGTTGATAATATTAGTTGAATTTTTTGAAAGATTTTTCTTAAGGGTTTCATTCTATGTTAGAATAGAAACTTATTATTTGATTATATGATATGAAATCATACGAGAATAAATTCTTCACTTTGTAAGAAGAAACAATTCTATCTTTCGATGAAAGATTTGTTTGTACATGACATGAGAGAAACTTCTTTTTATATTTCTAATTCAGGAAAAGATTCTATCAATATATATATATTAGAAAGAAGTGATACTCCGAATTTACCAAAAAAAAGAATAATTTCTTTCAATACTCACTCATTGTTGGTTAACAGTTAACAATCCTAATGTTGGAATCCATATTCTTCATTTTGCTAGAAAATCAATCAATCAAATAGTAAAATATAAAATGATTATTCATCAAATGACTATTCCTTTATTGTATTTTCATAAAATGGGGGACAGGAAGACTCTATGGAGAAATGGTGGTTCAATTTGATATTGTCTAATGAGAGGTTAGAAGATAGGTATGGGCTAAGTAAATCAACGGATAGTCTTGATAGTATTGGGCATGCCCCTGGAAGTGAAGATGCCATTCTAAATGATACGGAGAAAAACATTCTTCTTAGTTGGAGTGATAGTGGCAGTTATAGTTATAGTTTCAGTAATGTTAATTATTTATTGGAGATCAGGAATATTTTTGGTTTGATCTCTGATAACACTTCGTTAGTTAGGGATAGTAATGGCAACGGTTATTCTATATATTTTGATATTGAAAATCAGATTTTTGAGATTGACATTAAGAATAATAGTACTTTTTTGAGTGAACTAGAAAGTTTCTTTTATAGTTATTTGAATGGTGGGTCTAAAATTAAGAATAACTACTACGTCAGTTACATTTATAGTATTATTTGGACTGTAAATGTAAGTATAAGTGTAAGTAGTAGTGAAAGTGGGAGTTCTAGTATAAGTACTAGTAGTAATGGCAGCGATTTAAATATAAAAGAAAGATCTAATAATTTTGATATAAACAAAAAATACAAAGATTTATGGGTTCAATATGAAAATTATTATGGATTAAATTATAAAAAATTTTTAAGTCAAAAATGCATATTTGTGAACACTATGGATATTATTTGAAAATGAGTAGCTTAGATAGAATCGAACTTTCGATTGATTCGAGCACTTGGGATCCTATGGATGAAGCTATGGTTTCTATGGACCCTATAGAATTTCATTCAGAGGAGGAACCCTATATAGATCGTATCAATTCTTATCAGAGAAAGACAGGTTTAATTGAAGCTGTTCAAACAGGCATAGGTCAACTAAATGGTATTCCTGTGACAATTGGGGTTATGGATTTTGAGTTCATGGGAGGTAGTATGGGATCCGTAGTGGGCGAGAAAATCACCCATTTGATTGATTATGCTACTAATGAATCTCTACCTGTCATTATTGTGTGTGCTTCTAGAGGAGCACGCATGCAAGAAGGAAGTTTGAGCTTGATGCAAATGGCTAAAATCTCTTTTGCCTCATATAATTATCAATCAAATAAAAAGTTATTCTATGTATCAATCCTTACATCTCCTACAACCAGTGGAGTGACAGCAAGTTTTCATATGTTGGAAATGTCATTATTGCTAAACCTAATGCCCACATTGCATTTGTAGGTAAAAGAGTACTTGAACAAACATTGAATAAGACAATACCCGATGGTTTACAAGAGGCTGAATATTTATTCCATAAGGGCTTATTTGATCTAATCGTACCACTTAATCCTTTCAAAGGTGTTCTGAGTGAGTTATTTCAACTTCACGGTTTCCTTCCTTTGAATCAAAATACAAAAAAAGAATAGTAACTTAATTTAGCTTTCTATTAGACCCCTTGCACTTATTAACTACTCATTCTATGACAAATCTTAACTTACCCTCTTTTTTTGTGCCCTTAGTAGGCCTAGTATTTTCGGCAATTGTAATGGCTTCTTTGTCTCTTTATGTCCAAAGAAATAAAATGTTCTAGATCCAATGGAACCAAATCTCATCAATTTATTTGAACACTAACTGAATTTAATACAAATATTTATTTTATGTAATATGGTAGAATATGTGGCTTTTTCTAAACCTAAATGTTGTTATGTACGTAGATAGATAATATCTACATAAAAGTTAACATATCTAACTAATTACTACTAATACTTTAATGCTCATTTTGTATCCGAATAGTGCCAATTGATGAGAGTTACTTCAGCATCAAGAAAAGTAGAGTTAATTTTGGGTTATTCTCTCAATTCCAATCGAATGCAACTGTATCTAATATAGTAAGTATGAACTAGCGATCAAAACATATATGGATAGAACTTATAACTGTGCCTCAAAAGACAAGTAATTTTTGCTGGGCCTATATCCTTTTTCTAGGTTCACTAGGATTCTTCGTGGTTGGAATTTCCAGTTATCTTGGGAAAATATCAGATAGAGTCAAAGATTGAAGCAACTTCATTACCAATTTCACAGATAAAAAAATGAAGAAAAAAGAAAGCATTGATTTCCTTCGCATATTTTGTATCTATAGTATTTTTGCCCTGGTGGTCTCTCTTCCATTTAACAAAAGTTTGGAACCTTGGATTACTAATTGGTAGAATAGCAGGCAATTCGAAACCTTTTTGAATGCTATTCAAGAGAAAAATGTTCTAGAAAAATTCATAGAATTCGAAGAACTATTCCTCTTGGATGAAATGATAAAAGAGTACCCAGAGATACATATACAAGAGCTTCATTTAGGAATACACAAGGAAACAATAGAATTGGTCAAAACACATGATGAATATCATCTCCATCTCATTTTGCATTTATCCACAAATGTAATCTATTTTGTTATTCTAAGTGGTTAATTTTTTCTGGGTAATAAAGAACTTATCATTCTTAATTCTTGGGTTCAGGAATTATTCTATAACTAAACTGACACAATAAAGGCTTTTTTAATTCTTTTAATCACTTATTTATGGATCAGATTTCACTCGACCCATGGTTGGGAAATAATGATTGGGGTCTGCAATGATTTTGGATTGGCCCATAATGATCAAATTATATCTGGTCTTGTTTCAATTTTTCCAGTTATTTTAGATACAATTGTGACATATTGGATCTTCCATTATTTAAATCATGTATCTCCTTCACATGTAGTTATTTATCATTCAATGAATGAATGATGAACAAATTAATGAATGAAGATGAAGAACTCATTTGGTTTCATAATATCAATTAAATGAGAATATTTTTTGTGTATAAAGAAAGCATTTTCCATTTTACTAATTTGAATTCAAATTTTACTTATTCTTTTTATTTCTACCTGTTCAAGGTATTTGTCCCACACTATACTCTATTCCAGTACAATTATTCCAATACAATAACAGACTTCGGGGTAGGGAACTATACTAGACTAGCTACCTATCTAATTTATTTATTGTAGAAATTCTGCAATTAATGATTGGACCATGCAAAATAGAAATACTTTTTCTTGGGTAAAAGAATAGATGACTCAATCCATTATTGTATCGATCATGATATATGTAATAAATCGAGCATCTCTTTCAAATGCATATCCCATTTTTGCACAACAAGGTTATGAAAATCCACAAGAAGCAACTGGACAAATTGTACGTGCCAATTGCCATTTAGCTAATAAGCCTGTGGATATTGAAGTTTTGCAAGCTGCACCTCCTAATATTGTATTTGAAGCAGTTGTTCGAATCCCTTATGATATGCAACTGAAACAAGTTCTTGCTAATGGTAAAAAAGGGGCTTTGAATGTGGGGGCTGTTCTTATTTAACCTGAGGGATTCTAATTAGCCCCTCCTGATCATATTTCTCCTAAGGTGAAAGAAAAGATGGGAAGTCTGTCTTTTCAGAATTATCATCCCAATAAAAAAATATTCTTGTAATAGGTCTGATTTCTAGTCAGAAATATAGTGAAATCATCTTTTCTATTCTTTCTCCCAACCCAGCTACAAAAAAAAGATGTTCATTTCTTAAAATATCCTATATGTGTAGGTGGGAACAGAAGGAGAGGTCAGACTTATCCTGATGGAAGTAAAAGTAACAATACGGTCTATAATGCTACATCATCGAGTATAGTAAGCAAAATAGTACATAAAGAAAAAGGGGGATATGAAATAACCATAGTTGATGCATCGTACGGACATCAAGTGGTTGATATTATACCTCCAGGACTAGAACTTCTTGTTCCAGAGGGTGAATTCATCGAGCTTGATCAACCATTAACAAGTAATCCCAATGTAGGGGGCTTTGGTCAAGGAGATGCAGAAATAGTGCTTCAAGATCCATTATGCGCTCAAGGTCTTTTGTTCTTCTTAGCATATGTTATTTTGGCACAAATTTTTTTGGTTCTTAAAAAGAAACAATTTCAAAAGGTTCAATTTTACGAAATAAATTTCTAGATCCAGAGATTCCTTAACATTAAATTGTTAAAAATAGTTTATACTATTTTTTGTGACATCTGGAATTAATTACTTATATCCCATTACTTGTAATGGACCATAAAATGCAAACAAATAAAAAGAAAGAAAATACAGGGCAAGGATGGGATACATGAAACAAACACTTCTAGGAGAATGATCTTGAACTACAACATTTGATTATATATGTATTACAATAAAATAGAGAAGGAGGATTTTCAATGCGAGATATAAAAACATATCTCTCCATGGTTCTTGTGCTAACTACTCTATGGTTTGGGTCTTTAGCGAGTCTCTTGATAGAAATTAATCAATTATTCCCATATGCTTTGTCATTTCCCTTTTTCCATTCTAGTTATTGATAAAAGATACTTAAATAAAATACTGAGATTAGGATAGTAGGATACTAATTCGAAAGAAATTGTATCACTTAATTTTTACTCAATTAATATTAATTACAACCAAATAAATTTATTTACAATCAAATTTTTTCTTTAGAAATTGCATCTTTAGTTAGTAACTTCTATTTTTTTTCCGTTGTTTTCTTCTTCTTCAGTTCAGATCGAAAATAGAGGAATTTAAGTCGATCCAAAATCCAAAAAAGGAGGTTCATGGCCAAGGGTAAAGATATCCGAATTAGAGTTTTTCTGGAATGTACCAGTTGTGGCCAAAATAGTATAATAAGGAATTGCCAGGTATTTCTAGATATATTACTCAAAAGTGTTGACACAATACACCCAATCGATTAGAGTTAAGAAAATTTTGTCGCTATTGTCGCACACATACAATTCATGGCGAAATAAAGAAATAGATCGAAAGGAACATGTGGAGGATCTTTCCACAGCACAGGAAGAGGAAAAACTTAACGTATATACAACACAATTATTATATAGTATATATACAAATCAAATACTATTTTGTTGAATCTAGATGGATTAGTATATTAACTTTGACACAACAACGATTAATTACTATTGCTATAAAACAAGCTCATATTTTATCTTTGTTACCTTTTCTTAATAATGAGAAACAATTTGAGAGAGCTGAGTCGATCCCTAGAGCTGCTAATCCTAGAACCAGAAATAAATAGACATATCCCTCAATTGACTCAAAACTCTCAAGCTCAAATTGATGTTTTGTTTGGAAAAACCTAGGATTCCGATTTGATTGTTGTGTCATAAGAAAAAAATGGGAAGGGGAAAACTTCTTTTTATTGAAACATTTCGTTCATTTTATAAGTAGAAGTATTTGAATTTATTTTTCTTCTATCTTCCCGGAGTTCATTCTCCAGGGAATTTTGTTTCAATCATTCATTCCTATAGATTACTTTATAATCTCTTTCTTTTATTTTATTTGAGAGATTTTATTGGAAATCATGTAAAGACAATTCTTATTCGATATAGCTATTTGCACAAGTATTTTACGGTTAAGAAGCAATTGCCTCTTGTGCAAATTGTGTATGAATCAACTATAACTATAGGATACCAAATTCTTGCAAGTTGCTGCATTTATATGAGTGATCCACAAATGACAAAAATCCCTCTTTTGCCTGTCTCAATCTCGATGAGAGGAAACCAAGGCTCTTATTTTCCATTGAGTAGTTGTTCAAGTAAGTCTTGAATGAACCCCTCTAAAAGTTGATGCAAATAAACAAATTTCTGTTCGACATCTCCGAGATGTATATCCTCATCTAACTCTGGTCATTGAATCAAATTAAACATTAATGAATAACTAATTGATTTCTCTTCTTTCAGTCATTCTTTTTCTTCCCTCTTCTATTCGATTAATAACAAAGTGGATTATTCCGGTATATAAAAAAAGAAATTCCCATGGTTTTTGCTACTATGACCTTCCCAACCATGATTTTTTATTCCTTCCAAACATTTGAGTTGAAAATACTCAATTCTACCGACATTAAAAAAATAGTGGGTTCCGTCATTTCTATGGTTACTTCTTTAACTAAATGGTGAGGTCCTTTCTATACACCGAAGCCTCATTTGTCATTTAATCAAATGTTATTGTTAACTTGTATAGTTCATATCCTTTGGCTCTACCCATCAATTATACAGTAATACGTCTTTTCACAAAAAGAACTATCTATATAGTGATGGTATTTAATTATGAAAATTGGCTAGGTATAGGTACATGACCCTCTTGGTCCGTTCTTTCAAGAATAAGAGCATAATTGATTTTCTTATCTTAATAGTATTTCCTCCGCTTAATGGATAACCATTTGCTACCAATGGAGAATTGCTTCTCATCTCAAATCAAATCCATTTGCACTAATGGAAACCAAAAATTCTATATATATGATAGATCCTCATTTTTAGATAGTAAATGGCCTTCTTCCAATCTATCCATTCTATTCATTGGTACTGATCATTAATACTGGAAAATTTTTCTCATTTCTTTCTTCGAGCTCATGATTTGAACGAGTCACACATACACCCTAGTACATGTTCCTCGATGCTGAGGACACCCTCGAAGAGCGGGGGATTTTGTGACATTTCTGATTGGTTGTCTTGTGTTTCTAATAAGTTGTTTAATAGTTGTCATATCATATATATGTATATCTAGAATAAGAATAGCTTGGTTTAGATTGATCTTAACCAGATCATTGATGATTATGAATCATTTCTATTTAATGTCAGATCAAATAAAATGTGAATTATGTTTTTGAAATGGATTTACACAAAATCACTAGTATTTGCATTTTCTACCACTACAAGATCAACAATGCCATGAGCTTGGGCTTCTATTTCTAACATAAAAGCATCTCTTTCCATGTCTTCCGAAATAACTCATAAGGGATTGCCGGTTCTTTGTACATAAACCTTTGTGAGTGTTTCACAAAGTTTCAGTAGTTCTTCTACTTCCAAGATAAATTCCCCAGCTTGTGCCTCATAAAAAGAACTAGTGGGTTGGTGAATCATAACCTTGATGATACTAATATAACATTATAAGGCGTTCTTCTATTTCACATGGTTGGTCTAAAGCTAAAGTAAGGGATAAAAAATAAGAAGAAGAAAAAAATAGAATTGAAAACCGTACAAGCATTTTTGTGCATTGCATATGGCTCTGTAATGGAATTGAATTTACCGCCCCCCTTCTCTCGACGGATGAAGGATATATAATCCATCCGATCTAGATCGTTGAATGATCCATTTACCAACCTTCCTTTCATAGGAGCAAAAAAAATACTATGATGGCTCTGTTGCTTTCTATATTTATCTTGTCTATGATTTAGCAATCCCAAAGTTTATTTCTGATATGATCAAATAGGGAAAAAAATGATCATTTTTTTTTCATTTTTGTACTCTTTCTTTCCTAATATGAATATTAGAAAGAAAAGAGACTTTTGGTTTGGAATAACAAAATGACTTCTGACGCTGAAATGTACTCTCGACACGTAAGATCATAGAAAATAACCTTTGTTTCATACTACTATTTCGATACAAAACCTCATGTTATGAAAAAACAAAAATGATTTGTTGATAACAAAATTTAGATGCCATGCTATTATTACTTAGAATTCATATTTGATATGGCGAAGGCATAGTTTTTTTTGTTTTTCAAAGAACAAACTCATTGGCGCCAAGCGTGAGGGAATGCTATACTTTTGGTAATTTCTCCTCTGACTAGAATTATAGATCCCATTGAAGTGGCTAATCCCATGAATATTGTATGCACATCGGGTGGCACAAATTGCATAGTATCATAAATGGCCATTCCTGGGATTACCCATCCACCGGGAGAGTTTATAAACAAATAAAGATCCCTAGTAGCATCTTCTATACTGAGATATACCATGAGACCAACAAGTTGATTTGAGACCTCATTACCAACCTCTTGGCCCAAAAAAAGTAATCTTTCTCACTAAAGTTGGTTGATTAGGACAAAATTCTATCCCCCAGAAACTATCCTTGCACCTTTAGATGCATACGGTTCAAAATAATTGCAAAAAAAATCAATGTATTGATTTTAGTCCTATTTCTTTCTTTTGTAACAGTTTTTTTAGGTTTGCTTTTTTAAAAAAAAATTGTTCAAAAATAGGTTTTGTTTTGGCATCTCTCCATACCATACTAAAAGAAGAAAAAAAAAGGAATTTACCGAACTTCTTGAACTAACCTCTCAGTGATATATTGTTTCATCACGATTCAAATCACGATGTTGTTTTCTTGTTCCTGAATGGGTCTTTTCAATTCTCTTAGGTTCATATTCTACTCTGGGTAAAGATCTGTCCAAATTCTATTTCTACATAATATAGGGCAAATAATCTCAGTACCGCTTTTTTTGAAATTCGTTTGTTTCATGCTTTAGCTTTACTTGCCTTCCCACAAACTATTCCATGTATTCATCATACTATTCCATTGATTGGCAGCTTTACTTTGTACTAGTTTAATTAATATAGTTTATTAATTAAACTAGTTAAAGTTAAGTACAAGAATCGTTTATGATATAAGTGGTAATTGTACATATATTACCAGTTTGGTATTTTCTTTTCTGAACGGAGCCTGGATATTTTATCGGTCTAAATCAACCATAAACTCTTCTAATTGATAATATATGGATATGGATCCCCAATATAAATATAAATTAATTGGTTTAATTATATTTCATGCTCCAAATAATTGACAGTTCAATCAATATTTCTTGGGCAAAGCAGAGGATATCTCGATTAGAGGAGAGAATGGGGTAAATCACATATGACCCAATATGCCTAACAAGTCACACTATACATCAACCCAAAATGCATCTTCCTCTCCAGGACTCCCAAAAGGTACTTTTGGAACACCAATAGGCATCAAATTTCAGAAAAAAATCAAGCCCCATACTTCACTTTAATATGGAAACGTAACAAGGGGTTTATTGTCTTTGTCATCTTTTTTTCTATTTACCCTATTTTATTTTCCATAAATTAGAAGGGAAAACATAGTGAATAAAAGAAATTTTAATGAAAGGATCGATTGCTCCAATGATAAACAAGTATCTATGCATTCATTCCCAAAAAACAAAAATAGGACCAATTTTCCCATTTCGTATTGGTACTCATCGAGTATATAATAGATCTGCTTCTCTTTGTTCTTATGAACAAACTTGTTCTCTTATTTCCAACAAAATAGAATAAATAGCAATCCTTTCTCATATGGAATCTACTGAAAGGTACATCATAGTATAGTCTTTTTCAATGCGATAAAGTTACATAGTGTCTACTTATCTTTTGATAAAGAGAGGTATTTCCATGGGTTTACCTTGGTATCATGTTCATACTATCGTATTGAATGATCCCAGTTGATTACTTTCTGCTCACATAATGCATACAGCTCTAGTTTTTGGTTGGGCCGGTTTGATGGCTCTATACAAATTAGCTGTTTTTGATCCCTCTGACCCCGTTCTTGATCCAATGTGGAGACAGGGTATGTTTGTTTTTCCCTTCATGACTCATTTAGGAATAAGAAATTCATGGGGTGGTTGGAGTATTTCAGGAGGAACTATAACGAATCCAAGTATTTGGAGTTATGAAGGTGTTTTCTGGCTTGTGCTTTTTGGCAGCTATCTGGCATTGGGTGTATTGGGACCTAGAAATATTCTATGATGAAATGGGTTGGCTTGCTTTGGCTTTGGCGCATTTCATGTAATAGGCTTGTACGGTCCTGGAATATGTGTGTCTGATCCTTATGGACTAACTAGAAAAGTACAATATGTAAATCCAGCGTGGGGTGCAGAAGGTTTTGATCCTTTTGTTCCAGGAGGAATAGCCTCTCATCATATTGCAGCGGGTACATTGGGCATAATGGCAGGTCTATTCCATCTTAGTGTTCATACGCCTCAATGTCTATACAAAGGATTACATATGGGCAACATTGAAACTATACTTTCCAGTAGTATTGCTGCTGTTTTTCTTGCAGCTTTTGTAGTTGTTGGAACTATGTCGTATGGTTCAGAAACTACCCCAATAGAATTATTTGGGCCCACTCATTATCAGTGGGATCAGGGATACTTCCAGCAAGAAATATATCGAAGAGTTGGGGTTGGACTGGCTGAAAATCTGAGTGTATCGGAAGCTTGGTCTAAAATTCCTGAAAAATTAGATTTTTATGATTATATTGGTAATAATCCGGTAAAAGGGGGATTATTTAGAGCAGGTTCAATGGACAATGGGGATGGAATAGCTGTTGGATGGTTAGGACACTCGATCTTTAGAGATAAAGACGGACATGTGCTTTTCGTACATCGTATGCCTACTTTTTTTTGAAACGTTTCCAGTAGTTTTGGTAGATGTAAACGGAATTGTTAGAGCCAGCGTTCCTTTTAGAAGAGCAGAATCCAAATATAGTGCCAAACAAGTTGGTGTAACTGTTGAGTTTTATGGTGGCAAACTCAATGGGGTCAGTTATAGTGATCCCACTACTGTGAAAAAATATGCTAGACGTGCCCAATTAGGTGAACTTTTTGAATTAGACTGAGCTACTTTGAAATCCGATGGTGTTTTTCATAGTAGTTCAAGGGGTTGGTTCACTTTTGGGCATGCTTCATTTGCTTTGCTCTTCTTCTTCGGACACATTTGGCACGGTGCTAGAACCTTGTTTAGAGATGTTTTTGCTGGTATTGATCCAGATTTGGATGCTCAAGTTGAATTTAGAGCATTCCAAAAACTTGGAGATCCAACTACACGGAGACAAGCAGTTTGATAAAACATTATTCCGGGAAGGAAAATAGTATTTCATTGCTACAAATATGGGTTATTAACCAAAAATGAGACATATTGTTTGGATACTTCTCTTCAACTCCAAAGTATTGTATTCCTTATTTTATATGAATAGTTGAAGTGCATTTTCTGAAGAGAAGATGGATTATGGGAGTGTGTGACTTGAACTATTGATTGGGCCACGCAAATATATGATTTTTTCTACCATGTTAGAATTCACAACCAAATGTGTTTCTGTATCCAACTACCATGTAAGTCTCTTACGTAGCAAAGGATAGGCTGGTTCATTTGCGAAGAGTTTTTTCTATGATCATACCAGAATCATGTCATACATGAACAGGCTCCACAAGATCCTGTAAAATAGAGAATAAGTGTTGTGCCATTATTTTCTATCTATTTCACTTTTTTCTTATTTATAGTATACAAATGCATTCATTTCCTTTGCATCAATCCTGATCTATGATACTATTGGAGTGCAATAAAGGATCTAAAGAAATATAGAGGCTGGACTTTATTAGATTAGTAACAAGTAAATACCATTGCATGTAAGAGAATTGAGATGTTGTAGGATAAACACCAACCAAAAAACATGAGAAAATCCAAAAAGCAATTAATAATGATCAAAGATCAAATTAGTAAGCCTACTTAGATATTGAGCATTTGCCTCGAAGAACTAAATTCTTTGCAATGAATAGTTTTGCAACTTGCATTTAATGAATCTTTTTTTCTATAGTATATCAACTCTTATTCTGATATAGAGTCATTATAATTCTATTATGTGTGGATATGTATGAAATATATATTTCATATGAATCTATTCCTATCATTCCTTTTTGCTCAAGCCGGATGATGAAAAATTATCATGTCCGGTTCTTTCGTGGGATGGATCTATAAGAATTCATCTATCCCAATAACAAACAAATGAGATTTGAATGATCCTGTATTGAGAGCTAAATTGGCTAAAGGGATGGGGCATAATTATTATGGAGAACCCGCATGGCCCAATTATCTTTTATATATTTTTCCTATAGTAATTCTAGGTACTATTGCATGTAATGTAGGCTTAGCAGTTCTCAAACCGTCAATGATTGGTGAATCAGTAGATCCATTTGTAACTCCTTTGGAAATATTACCCGAATGGTACTTCTTTCCCATATTTCAAATACTTCGCACAGTACCCAATAAGTTAGTGGACGTTCTTTTAATGGTTTCAATACCAATGGGATTATTGACAGTACCATTTTTGGAAAATATTAATAAATTCCAAAATCCATTTTGTCATCCCATAGCTACAACAGCCTTTTTGGTCGATACCATAGTATCTATTTGGTTAGGTATTGGAGCAACATTACCTATTGATAAATCTTTAACTTTAGGCCTTTTTCAAATTGATTCAATCATGAAATACCGCAAGCCTAGGTATCTAAGGAGTAGTTACCTCAAAGTGACTATCCCTTAGATACCTTAATTTTGTTTATTATGATCCATTCTATAAAAATATGGATTCTGTGGAAGATGACAAATTTATTTTCTTTTTTTCCTAAAAAGAAGATGAAATAATTCCAATGAATTTTGAATTCAAAATTTTTCTTTTCTTAGTTCTTAGGTAAATCAACTGTGAAATGCTTCTGTAGAGTGTCCAATATTTGTTTTACATCTTCTATGAGAAAATATTCAATTTTTATAAGATCTTCTTGACTCTTACTCTAAAGGTCCAATAATGTATGTATATTGGACCTTTTGAGACAATTATAGGTCTTGGAAGGCAATTCTGATTGATAAATAAAAATAAATTTCAATGGAATTCCCTTTTTATTTTTCTTTAGATTATTTAATCTATCTTGAAAGGTAAAAGGGGATAAAGTAAACTTGTTTTTATTTTCCTTGAAATGAGTGTCTTCTTCCTCTATATGTAGAAAAGGAAGAAATAAATCAATCAAATTATGAGAAGCTTCATAAAGTACTTCTTTAGGAGTTAAACATCTATTTGTCCATATTTCTAGAAATAGTATCTCCTGTTTTTCATTCCCATTACCCTAAGAATGAATACTATGATTTGTATTTCGAACAGGCTTGAATACAACATCTATAGGATAACTTCCATCTTGAGAGTTATTTATAGATTTCATACGATATCTGCGATCTCTCTTGATTTGTAATCCAATGCACAAATCAATCAGTTCTATCAAGTTAGCTATATACTGTGTTGTGTCAACTATTTCCACGAAAGGTGGTGAGATGGTATCTTGAGCAGTTATGTACCTAGGACCCCTAACACAAATGGATGCATCTCTAATTCCATAGAGATTACTTCTCAATACAATTTCTTTCAAATTGAGTAAAATTTCATGTACTGATTGTTCAATACCTACTATTGTAGAATATTCATGTGATACATCCTCAGATGTTGCACATGTGATACATGTTCCTTCTATTTCTCCAAGTAAAGTCCTTCACATAGAAATACTGATTGTATCAGCCTAACCTTTCCTAAGTGGGGAGAGAATGAAACGACCATAATAAAGACATTTACTGTCTACTCTTGATTCAACACACTTCCACTGTGGTGTTCGAGTGGATTCTGCTACTTTCCCTCGAACCATACTAATATTCTAATATGATCAAGTCATTGAATCATTTATTCCTCTTGATAGTTGTTTAATTCTTACTTCTACACACGTCTTTTTTTAGGATGTCAACATCCATTATGTGGCATAGGTGTTACATCACGTACGAAACTTAATAGCATAACACTTCTACGAATGGTTCGTAATGCCACATCTCTTCCGAGACTAGGACCTTTTATCATAACTTCTGCTCGTTGCATACCCTGATCAATTATTGTATGAAAAGCGTTTACTGCTACTGCTTGAGCAACATAGGGTGTTCCTTTTCTTTTGCCTTTGAATATAGAAGTACCTGTGGATGCCCAAGAAACCACCCGACCACGTACATCTATAATAGTTACAATGGTATTATTGAAACTTTCTTGAACATGAATAACTCCTTTTGGTATTCTACGTCCATTCTTGCATGAACCAATACATCTATTCCTATGAGAACCAACTTTTGCTATAGGTTTTGTCATATTTTATTATCTATCTCCTAAATAGGAGTTAGAGATATACATAAATATATGGAGATATCCATTTCATATTTAAAAAAAATGGATCCCCTATCTTTATTTTTACATTACAGGGATCCCCTCTCTACTTTGGTTTAGAATTAGAAAGTTTTTTTTAAGATTAAAGATTACCCTATCCCTGTCTCCGTTTATGTTTTGGATTTAAACAAATCACCATATTTCGTCCGCGTCTATGGATCAGTCGACACTTTTCACAAATTTTATTAATATAAGTTCTTATTTTCATATTTCTCATTACTTTATTCCTAAATCTACTTCTTGGAAGAAAAAAAAAAGTCTCCTAAATTTATTCCTAAAAAATCACTTAAATTGTTCGACTCCTTGTTACGAAGTCTATAAATTATATGTCCCTTGGTTGAATCATAATGACTTAATTTCAATTTTGACTCTATCTCCAAGTAGTATCCATATAAAACTGCACTGGATTCTCCCTGAAACATAACCTAAAATTAGATCTTCATTATCTAAATGTACCCGTAACATACCATTGGGAAGTAATTTAGTAATTAAGCCTTCATGAATCAATTTTTGTTCTTTCATTCCAGGTAACCCCCTTTAAGTATCAATGATAAAATTTAGGATACTGGAGGTGGATCACCATATATAACACAAAATTTCTCCTCCAATTCTTTTTAGTCGAGCTTCTCGATCTGTCATTATACCTTGAGAAGTAGAAAGAATTACAATCCCTATTCCACCTAAAATCTTAGGAATTCATTGATAGTTGGAATAGATTTGTAGACCAGGTTGGCTGATGCACTTTAAAATAGTTCTATATACTCTGTTCCTAGTTCTTCTATGTCGCAGTGTTAAAACCAAGAAAATTTTTTGACTTTTTTAATCTTGATGTTTTCGAATGTTTTCAATAAAACCTTATCATAAAAGTATTTTAACAATGTTTTCAGTGATATTAGTAGATGCTATTCGAACCCTTCCCTTTTTATCCATGTCAGCATTTCTTATAGAAGTTATTATATCGGCAATAGTATCCCTACCCATGATGAACTCGAATTATTCTTGTCTTCCAATTTGGATATAATCAACATGTTTTATTATTATTTTATTTTTTATTTTTCTTTACTTTTTTTTTATTCAAAGTATATGCGTGAGACACAATCTACTAATAATTTAATGATGAATTGCTCCATTTTTGGTACCCGACTAGTAGTTCCATCTACTAGTATTTAGCATTTATAATACCTCGGGAGCTAGTGAAACTATTTTAGTAAAATTAAACTATCTCAATTCTCAGTGAATTGCACCAAACACTCGAGTTCCTTTTGGATTTCCTTCTTGATCAATGACAACCGCAACATTGTCATCATATCGTATTATCATACCTTTGCACCAAACACTCGAGTTCTTTACACTTATGTACAATTATAGCTCTAATTACGTCTGATCTTTCTAGAGGCATATTGGGCATTGCTTCCTTGATCACAGCAACAATAACGTCGCCAGTATGAGCATTTCGGGGATTACCGGCCCCTATGATTCAAATACACATCAATTCTCGAGCTCCACTACTATCTACTACATTTAAAAGGGGTTGAATCATATGATTTTTCTTTTTTAATTTGCTATTTCAATGTAGTAAAGAATGAAAAAAAGTATATTGTATGTCCAAAAATAAAAAAATCTTTTGTTGTTTGTTTTTGCATCCGCAATATTCAATATAATAAATAGTCCTTTTGTTTAGTTTAGTTCTATGTTCCTATCCTGAAATAACAAATTGAGTTCGTATAGGCATTTTTGTATGCAGCTATTTCAATAGCGACCCTAGCTATAGTTTCGAATACTCCTCCCATTTCATAAAGTATTCAACCCAGTTTAACAATGGATACACAATATTCGGGAGATACTTTTCCCGAACCCATATGTGTTTCCGTGGGTCTTACTGTAATAGGTTTGTCAGAAAACATGTGTATCCATATTTTTCCACCATGATGCACATATCGTGTCATTGCTCTTCACCCCACTTTTATTTGTCTGGCTGTGATCCAAGAAGGTTTAAGTGCCTAAAGAGCATATCTACCAGAACTAATATAATTGCCTCGACAAGATATTCTCCTCATTCTTCCTCTATGTTGTTTACGGAATCTGGTTCTTTTGGAGTTATAGTTGATGGTTATTTTTTTTCTTTCCATCCCTACTGCAGAACCTGACATGAGAGGTTCTTCTCATCCAGCTCCTTGTGAATGAAATAATTCATTCAATAGTTTTAAACAAATATTATTATATAAAATACTATTATAAAATATTTATATATGTATTTTATAATACATATTTATAATATAACATATAATAAATAATGCACTAAATCACTAAACTAAGTAATGTGTTTGATATTGAATTTGTTTAACTATCTGTATATACAATCAAGATACAAAGCTATAATTATATATTAATCTATAAATCTAGATAGAGGTATAGGTAATGTTTTTTTTGTTTTATAATTATAACTATAACGATTATAATGAATCTTTTTTTTATTCTTATTGAACTATGCCAAACAAAAAATATTGTAATTCAATAAATATTTCGTGGGCAAATATTGACTATCTCATTCAAAAGTTGTTCAATCCATAACCTCTTTGAATAAATCAATTTGTTCTTGGTTTGTTCTGCCATCCTGCTCAATGAATCATTTGGATTCTATTTAAAACTAATATTAATCCTATGCAGTCACGGGTTCCACTGTTCATATAGCTTCTCCATTAATGGTTAGGTCTGAACTCTGCACTAGAGCTCTCAACAAAAATTTGTTTCCGAGTCAATCTTCTCAGTTTCTATTAACTTTGGGCTCTTTATTATCTTATACATTATAGTATTGTATTAATTTTTAGAGTATTATTTTTCTATATATTATTATATTTTTATATACTATTATATATTTTTATATACTATTATATTGAATTTTATATTCAGTATTGATGATTTATCACATTGCCTTTCTATAAGATATGAGATAATTCATAGACCATACATATTGTAATCATATATCATTGGTTTTTTTTGTTTTCTCTTTCTATCATCTTTCATTTATCTACATCCCCTTATTTGTGTTTTACAACTCATAATTAGATTTTTTATGTTATGGGAGAAATTTCAGTTGCTACAACTATATGATTGATCGAGTCATATAGTGACTATTTCTTGGGATCTCGAAAATACGAAGCAATAAGTTGGTTTTTTTATATTATATATAGTTATTAAGTTTAGAGTGGGGTTCAACAATCTATGGAATCTTAACCCAACTCTAAACTTTAAACTTACTTTAAAGAAGGAGTCACACACTAAGCATAGCAATTTTACTCTAAAAATAATGGTCAATCAAATTTTTATTCAACCCTATAGAATTAGAGAATTAGAATCGATTTGCTTTTTTTGTTTGATATTTCATAAACTAAAGAACCAGTTAATAAATGAAAGAACAAATTTATTTCTATTGTGAGACACTAGTCAGAACCAAAATGGCAAAACAAATAAAGAAAGGTCCATTAGTCCTCATCTACAAATATCCAAATTTTAACGCCTAATACTCCATAGATAGTTCGAATTGTATAGGAACAGTGATCGATTTTGGCATGAATTGTTTGTAGAGGAACCCTCCCTTCTCTGATCCATTCGACACGCGCAATTTCTTTTCCGTCGATACGCCCTGCGATTTGCACTTGAATTCCTTTTGTGTCTGTTTGTTCAGTTAATTCAATCGCCTTTTTCATTGCCTTTTGAAATGAAACTCTATTTTTTAATTATAAAGCTATATATTTTGCAAGAATATTAGGTTGTCTATAATGTTTTTCAACTTTTGTGAGAGTAATGTTGATTCTTGGGTTTTCAAAATGAATCTCCTTTTGTAGATTTATCTGTAATTCTGCAATTCCTTGTGTTTGGCCTTCTATTAACAAATAGGGGAATCCATTGTATATTATTATTTGGATCAAATTGATTCTTTTTTTAATTCCTATACATGTAATTCCTTCGAAACCTGAAGGTATTCTCTCTTTTTTTGCACATAGTTCTTGATACAATTCTGTATTTTTACATCTTCTTGTAGGCCCACAGAAAATTTTTTTGGTTTGCACAACCAAAAAGAATGATGAGTTTGGGTTGTACCAAGTCTGAAACCAAGTGGATTTATTTTTTGTCCCATATTTTTTCTAAATAGAAATCTAAGATTTATTTCAATTTAAAAATGACTTTGATTTATTTTTCAATACAATTGTTATATGACAAGTAGGTCTTTTTAAAGGATAACTGAGTCCTTGAGCTCTAGGTCTTAACCTTTTTAGAAATGCACCTCCATTGACTTCGGCTTTACAAATAAATAAATCAGCTTTATTCATGTTCATATTAGGATTTGCGTTTGCTGCTGCGAAATAAAGCAATTTTAAAATGCAAAAAGATGCTTGATAAGGTATGAGTTCCAGTATCATAAGTGCTTCTTCATAGGAACACCCCCGAATCTAGTCAATTATTCTTCAAGCTTTGAAAATAGACATACGTATATGTTGGGCTAAAACCTTAACTTTTGTACTTGAAGTGGAGTTCTTTATCTTTATCATAAGGCTATCTCCTACCAATGAATGATAACTACTTTTACTCCTTTACTAAAATAGAAAAAAAAAACAAAAAAATTAATGACAAGATTTATTATCATTTCTCGCATGTCTTGCGAAAGTCAGAGTAGGGGTGAATTCTCCCAATTTGTGACCTACCATCTGATCTATTATATAAATAGGTAAATGTTCTTTTCCATTATGAATGGCGAATGTATGTCCAATCATTGTGGGTATAATTGTAGATACCCGAGACCAAGTTACTATTATTTCTTTCTCCTCCCTCATGTTGAGTTATTCCATTTTTCCCGATAAATGATTAGCTACAAAAGGATTATTTTTAGTGAACGTGTCACAATGGATTACTCCTTTATTTTTACATTTTAAACTATGTTCAATATCTCGATCTAATAAGGTAAGAATAAATACAATAATGATGAATGGAAAAAAGGGAAAATCCTTTAGCTAGATAAGGGGTGGATGTAGCCAAGTGGATCAAGGCAGTGGATTGTGAATCCACCATGTGCGGGTTCAATTCCCGTCGTTCACCCATCACATTATTGCAAATTCCAAAAATTTGATTTTCAATATTCCTATTTATGGCGATGAAGAATAAAACTATCACTATATTTTTTCCTTTCCCTAATTCTTCTTCCAAGTGCAAGATAATCCCAAGGGGTTGTGGGTTTTTTTGTACCAATAGGGGCTCTTCCTTCACCACCCCCATGGGGGTGGTCTACAGGGTTCATAACTACTCCTCTTACTACAGGGTGCTTACCTAGCTAACACTTAGATCTGGCTCTACCCAAACATTTTTGGTTCACCCCAACATTACCCACTTGTCCAACTGTTGCTAAGAAGTTTTTGGATATCGAACGAACCTCCCTAAATGGTAATCTTAATGTGGCTGATTTACTCTCTTTTGCAATCAGTTTTGCTACAGCACTTGCTACTCTAGCTAATTGTCCACCCTTTCCAAATGTGATTTCTATGTTATGTATGGCCGTGCCTAAGGGCATATCGGTTGAAGTAAATTCTTTTTTTTATCAATAAAAACCCCTTCCCAAACTATGCAAGCTTCTTCCAAAGCATATGACTTTCTAGATGTATATGATGATATCTAGACAGATGGATCTTATATGAATCATATGATGAAATACCACATGAGTGGATATATAGGAATCCAAATCTGTCAAATCACTCATGTTATGATCTTCTACATCCTAGGTCTCCCCGTTCCATCATCTGGCTTATGTTCTTCATGTAGCATTCAGACCAAATGACTCTATGAAATTATGTTGCTACTTCCACATATTGCGGGTAACGTAGGAGAAATCTCTATTTTTCCCCTCGGGGTCTTTCTAATTACTACTGCTTAGCTTTCAATTCACCTCTAACCATCAAATTAAATGGGAATAACCCATCCTCCTCTCTTTGAAAGAAGGGTGTTTCCCGCTCTATGCATGCTTTAAATAATTTTGTCTTCTCCATATTACCAATAACCCATCCTCCTCTCTTTGAAAGAATGGTTTTTCCCATTCTATGCGTGCTTTAAACAATTTTGTATTCTCCATATTACCATATATCTAGAGTCAATAATTTTCTATGAGGAACTCCTGAACTCAATCACTTGCTGCCATTACTCAATAGTTTTTTGTTGATGTCTATCCCATAGAGGTACTCAAATTGGATCAGTGATCAATTTCTAGGTTTCCTCATAAACCTAATTGGTTACTTCCAATTACATAAATCAATAGTTCAAATTGCGCTCAAAGGTAGGGCATTTCTCATTGATATAGGAACTTTTGTACCAGAAATAATGGTATCTCCAATTATAGCCCCTCTGGGATGTAAAATATATCTCTTCTCACCATCCCTATAGTGTATGAGACAAATGTATGCATTTCAATTAGGGTCATATTCTATGGTTACGATTCTACCAGATACGTCTTTTTCATTCCATCAAAAATTGATTTTACGGTATAGACGCTTATGACCTCCCCCTCTATGCCCTGCGGTAATGATTCCTCTGCCATTATGACCTTTACCACATCGCTGCTATCCATAGATCAAATTATTTCGTAGATTGGATTTCACTTGACTGTCTATGGTTCCATTGCGTGTGCTCGGGGTAGAAGTTTTGTATAAATGTATCACCGTGTTATTAAGTATTTTCCTTTAAGTTCTTTTCTTTATAAGAGGTGGAATAGAATAACCTGGTTGAAGCATAATGATCATACATCTGTAATGCATTATATGTCCCATAATAGGTCCCATTCTTCTACCCTTTCCGAGGAGTCAATGACTATTCATAGCTATTACCTTGACACTAAAGAAGAGTTTGACACAATGCTTTATTTCTATCCTAGTTTATCCTGATTCAACATTAGAAGTATATTGATTGTTTGCTAATAACTAGAT
Organism: Trichopus zeylanicus subsp. travancoricus; assembly: GCA_005019695.1. Classification (NCBI taxonomy): domain Eukaryota; kingdom Viridiplantae; phylum Streptophyta; class Magnoliopsida; order Dioscoreales; family Dioscoreaceae; genus Trichopus; species Trichopus zeylanicus. Next base: position 35,585 of record RXID01014531.1, read on the forward strand.
ACTTTTTTCTATAAATACTACATATTTGATTACATCCATAAATCCATTTTCTTCCCTATGAGTTCTAGTATCGATAAGAATTCTAGTTCTTATTGTTCATATGTTATGGTATGAATATACCAATTCATTATGTATGGGTGATGAGATTCCATTGATACAGAGCTAATTCCAATAGACTTATTGAACATTCCCATTGGGGTGCATCCAGCAGGAAATGAACCTACGAATTTGCCAATTATGAGTTAGGCGCTTTAACCATTCAGCCATGGATGCTTAATAGAGATCATTGTACATCGTGAATAACCAAATTCTAATTGAAATGAAATATTTAGGAGGAATCAATGAAATGACATCAATTCAAATCTTGGATCTTCGAATTGAGAGAGATATGGAGAGAGATCAAGAATTCTCACTATTTCTTAGATTCATGGATCAAATTCAATTCAGTGGGATATTTCACTCACATTTTTTTCCACCAAGAACATTTTAGGAAACTCTTTGACCCCCAAATTGGGAGTATCTGACTTTCACATGATTCACAAAGTTCAACAAGCAATCAATATTCCATGATCAAAGGTGTAGTACTGCTTATAGTAGCGGTCCTTATATCTCGTATTAACAATCAAAAGATGGTTGAAAGAAAAAAATCTCTATTTTATGGGGCTTCTTCCCATACCTATGAATTCCATTGTACCTAGAAATGAGAGATTGGAAGAATCTTTTTGGCCTTCCAATATCAATAGGTTGATTATTTCGCTCCTGTATCTTCCAAAAAGGAAAAAGATTTCTGAGAGTTGTTTCATGGATTTACAAGATGGTACTTGAGTTCTCCCAATAAATAAAAAGTGTATCATGCCTGAATCTAATAGGGGTTCATGGTGGTGGAGGAATCAGATTAGAAAAAGGATGGATTCTAGTTGTAAGATATCTAATGAAACTATAGCTGGAATTGAGATCTCGTTCAAAGAGGAAGATAGCAAGGGGAGGGTTTCTTCATGTCTACTTTTCATGAAGAAAGACCAATTGAAGGGGAGGGTTTCTTCAAACAACAAAGAGCTGAGGCAACTATTCAATCAAATGATATTGAGCATGTTTCCCATCTCTTCTTGAGAAATAAGTGGGGTATTTCTTTGCAAAATTGTGCTCAATTTCATATGTGGCAATTCCGCCAAGATCCCTTCATTAGTTGGGGAAAGAATCAGCACAAATCAGATCTTTTGAGGAACATATCGAGAGAGAATTTGATTTGGTTAGACAATGTGTGGTTAGTAAACAAGGATCGATTTTTTAGCAACGTATAGAATGTATTGTCAAATATTCAATATGATTCCACAAGATCTATTTTCATTCAAGTAACGGATTCTAGCCAATGGAAAGGATCTTCTGATCAATCCAAAGATCATTTCAATTCCATTGGAAATGCGGATTTAGAATATCACACATTGATTGATCAAACAGAGCTTCAGAAAGTAAAAGAAAGGTTGATTCTTTGGGATCCTTCCTTTCTTCAAACCGAACGAATAGAGATAAAATCATATCAATTCCCGAAATGCCTTTTTGGATCTTCCTCAATGTCCCGGCTATTCACAGAATGTGAGAAGTAGATGAATAATCATATGCTTTTGGAAGAAATTGAACTTGGGAATCCTACAAGATCAATTCATTCTTTTTTCTCTAACAGATGGTCAGAACTTCATCTGGGTTTAAATCCTACTAAGAGGTCCACTGGAGATCAAAAATTTTTGAAGAAAAAAAATGTTTCTTTTGTCCCTTCCAGGTGATCAAAAAATAAAGAAATGGTTGATATATTCTAGATAATTATGTATTTACAAAATACCATCTCAATTCATCCTATTTCATCAGATCTGAGATGTGATCTCATTCTCAAGGATGAACTAGATATGGATAGTTCCAATAAGATTTCATTCTTGAACAAAAATCCATTTTTGGATTTATTGCATCTATTGCATGACTGGAACAAAGGGGGATACAAGTTACACCATGATTTTGAATCAGAAGAGAGATTTCAAGAAATGGCAGATCTATTCACTCTATTAATAATCGAGCCGGATCTGGTGTATCATAGGGGATTTGACTTTTTTATTGATTCCTATGGATTGGATGCAAAAAAAATTCTAGAATGAGGTATTCAACTCCAGAGGTGAATTGAAATCAAAAAAGAAATCTTTATTGGTTCTACCTCCCCTTTTTTATGAAGAGAATGAATCTTTTTATCGAAGGATTAGAAAAAAAATCGGTCTAGATCTACTGTGGGAATGATTTGGAAGATCCAAAACTAAAAACATTAGTATTTTCTAGCAACAACATAATGGAGGTAGTCAATCAATATAGACTGATCTGAGATCGGATTCAAATCCAATATAGAACCTATGGGTACATAAGAAATGTATCGAATCGATTCTTTTTAATGAATAGATCCGATCACAATTTCCAATATGGAATTAAAAGGGATCAAATAGAAAATGATACTCAGAATCATATAACTATAATGAAAAATATGATCAACCAAAATTTATCAAATTTGAAAAAGAGTAAATGGTTTGATCCTCTTATTTCTCGAACCGAGAGATCCATGAATTGGGATCCTAATGCATATAGATACAAATGGTCCAATGGGAGCAAGAATTTCTAGGAACATTTGGAACATTTCATTTCTGAATAGAAGAACCATTTTCAAGTAGTTTTTGATCAATTACATATTAATCAATATTCGATTGATTCGTCCGATGCTATCGACAAACAAGATTTGTCTAAGTCACTTCGGTTTTTCTTTGTTCAAGTCACTTCTCTTTTTTTCCAAGTCACTTCCCATTTTCTTTTGTGATTATCGGGGATATACCCATTCATAGGTCTGAGATCCACATCTATGAATTGAAAGGTCCGAATGATCAACTTTGTAATCAGTTGTTAGAATCAATAGGTGTCCAAATCGTTCATTTGAATAAAATGAAACCCTTCTTATTGGATGATCATGATACTTCCCAAAGACCAAAATTCTTGATCAATGGAGGAACAATATTACCATTTTTGTTCAAAAAGATACCAAAGTGGATGATTGACTCATTCCATACTAGAAATAATTGCAGGAAATCCTTTGATAACACGGATTTCTATTTCTCAATGATATCCCACAATTGCGATGATTGGCTGAATACCGTGAAACCATTTCATAGAAGTTCATTGATATCTTCTTTTTATAAAGCAAATTGACTTCAATTCTTGAATGATCCACATCACTTCTGGTTCTATTGTAACAAAAGATTCCCTTTTTATGTGGAAAAGACCCATATCCATAATTATGATCTTACATATGGACAATTCCTCAATATCTTGTTCATTCGCAACAAAATAGTTTGTTTGTGCGTCGGTAAAACAAACATATTTTTTTGGAGAGAGAGACTACTTCACCAATCAAGCCACAGGTATCTGACATATTCATACCTAACAATTTTCTACAAAGTGGTGACAAAACATATAAATTGTACAAATATTTCCATTTTCCAATTCGGTCCGATCCATTCATTCATAGAGCTATTTATTCGATTGTAGACATTTCTGCAACACCTCTAATAGAGGAACAAATAGCCAATTTTGAAAGAACTTATTGTCAGCCTCTTTCAGATATGAATCTATCTAATTCAGAAGGGAAGAACTTGCATTAGTATCTCAGTTTCAATTCAAACGTGGGTTTGATTCACACTCCATGTTTTGAGAAATATTTACCATCCAAAAAGAGGAAAAAAATAGAGTCTTTGTCTAAAGAAATGTGTTGAGAAAGGGCAGATGTATAGAACCTTTCAATGAGATAGTGCTTTTTCAAATCTCTCAAAATGGAATCTGTTCCAAACATATATGCCATGGCTCCTTACTTCGATAGGGTGCAAATATCTAAATTTTGCCCTTTTAGATACTTTTTCAGACCCATTGCCAATACTAAGTATAAGTAGCAGTCAAAAATTTGTATCCATTTTTCATGATATTATGCCCAAATCAGATATATCATGGCCAATTCCTCAGAAAAAATTGTGGGCGATTCTTCCACAATGGACTACGATATGTGAGATTTTGAGTAAGTGTTTACCGAATCTTCTTCTTCTGTCTGAAGAAATGATTCATCGAAATAATGAGTCACCCATTCTATTAATATGGACACATCTGAGATCAATAAATGCTCAAGAGTTCCTCTATTCAATCCTTTTTCTTCTTCTTCTTGTTGGATATCTCGTTCGTATACATCTTCTCTTTGTTTTCTGAGCCTCTAGTGAGTTACAAATAGAGTTAGAAAAGATCAAATCTTTGATGATTCCATCATACATGATTGAGTTGCAAAAACTTCCGTATAGGTATCCTACATCTGAATTGAATTCTTTCTGGTTAAAGAATTTCTTTCTTGTTGCTTTGGAACAATTAGGAGATTCTTTGGAAGAAATACATGATTCTACTTCTGGTGGCAACATGCTATTGGGTGGCAGTCCCACTTATGGGATCAAATCAATACATTCTAAGAAGAAATATTTGAATATCAATCTCATTGATCTCATAAGTATCATACCAAATCCCATCAATCGAATCACTTTTTTGAGAAATACGATGCATTTAAGTCGTACAAGTAAAGAGATCTATTCACTGATAAGAAAAAGAAAAAGCATGAACGGTGATTGCATTGATGATAAAATAGAATCCTGGGTCACGAACAATGATTCAATTGATGATGAAGAAAGAGAATTCTTGATTCAATTTTCCACCTTAATGATAGAAAAAAGGATTCATCAAATTCTATTAAGTCTCACTCATAGTGATCATTTAGCAAAGAATAACTCTGGCTATCAAATGATTGAACAACCGGGATCAATTTACTTATGATACTTAGTTGACATTCATAAAAAGTATCTAATGAATTATGAGTTCAATAGTTCCTGTTTAGGAAAAAGACAGATATTCCTTGCTCATTATCAGACAATCGCTTATTCACAAACCTTGTGTGGAGCTAATAGTTTTCATTTCCCATCTCATGGAAAACCCTTTTTGCTCCGCTTAGCCCTATCCCCTTCTAGGGTATTTTAGTAATATGTTCTATAGGAACTGGATGGTCCTATTTGGTCAAATACCTAGCGACAGACTCCTATGTTCGTTTCATTACGGTATGTCCGAACAAGTTCATAGATGACAAGCCTAAAGGTTATCTTATTGATGATATCAATATTGATTATAGTGATGATATTGATGATAACCTTGATACGGAGCTGTTAATTATGACGAATGTGCTAATTATGTATATGACACCGAAAATAGACCAATTTACTATCACCCTTCAATTCGAATTAGTGAAAGCAATGTCTCCTTGCATAATATGGATTCCAAACATTCATGATCTGTATGTGAATGAGTTGAATTACTTATCCCTCAGTCTATTAGAGAACTCTCTCTTGAGGGATTGTGAAAGATGTTCCACTAGAAATATTCTTGTTATTGCTTCATCTCATATTCCCAAAAAAGTGAATCACGCTCTAATAGCTCCGAATAAATTAAATACATGCATTAAGATACGAAGGCTTCTTATTCCACAACAACGAAAGTAGTTTTTCATTCTTTCATATACTAGGGGATTTCGTTTGGAAAAGAAAATGTTCCATACTAATGGATTCGAGTCCATAACCATGGGTTACAATGCATGAGATCTTGTAGCACTTATCAATGAGGCCCTATCAATTAGTATTATGCAGAGGAAATCAATTATAGAAACTAATACAATTAGATCTGCTCTTCATAGACAAACTTGGGATTTGCGATCCCAAGTAAGATCGGTTCAGGATCATGGGATCCTTTTCTATCAGATATGAAGGGTTGTTGCACAAAACGTACTTCTAAGTAATTGCCCCATAGATCCGATATCTATCTATATGAAGAAGAAATCACATAAGGAAGGGGATTCTTATTTTTACGAATGGTACTTCAAACTTGGAATGAGCATGAAGAAATTAATGATACTTTATCTTTTGAGTTGTTCTGTCAGATCCGTCGCTCATGATCTTTGGTCTTCACCTGGACCCGATGAAAAAAATTGGATCACTTCTTATGGATTCATTGAGAATGATTCTGATCTGGTTCATGGCCTATTAGAAGTAGAAGGCACTCTGGTGGGATCCTCGTGGATAGAAAAAGATTGCAGTTAATTTGATAATAATTGAGTGACATTACTAAAACAAGGGAATCGGTTAGATATGATGCAAAATGGATCTTGTTCTATCATTGATCAGAGATTTCTATATGAAAAATACGAATCGGAGTTTGAAGAAGGGGAAGGAGAAGGAGCCCTCAACCTGCAACAGATAGAGGAGGATTTATTCAATCACATAGTTTGGGCTCCTACAAAATGGCGCCCGTGTGGTAATCTATTTGATTGTATCGAAAGGCCCACTGAATTGGGATTTTCCTATTGGGCCAGGTCATTTCACGGCAAGCAGATCATTTATCATAAAGAGGATGAGCTTCAAGAGAATGATTCGGAGTTCTTACAGAGTGGAACCATGCAGCACTAGACATGAGATAGATCTTCCAAAGAACAAGGCTTTTTTTCAAATAAGCCAATTCATTTGGGACCCTGTAGATCCATTCTTTTTCCTATACAAAGATCAACCCTTTGTCTCTGTGTTTTCACGTCGAGAATTCTTTGCAAATGAATAGATGTCAAAGGGGCTTATTACTTCGCAAACAAATCCTCCTACATCTAAATATAAATGCTGGTTCATCAAGAATACACAAGAAAAACACTTCAAATTGTTGATTCATTGCCAGAGATGGCTTAGAACAAATAGTTCATTATCTAATGGATATTTCTATTCTAATACTCTATCCGAGAGTTATCAGTATTTATCAAATCTATTCCTATCTAGTGGAACACTATTGGATCAAATGACAAAGACATTGTTGAGAAAGAGATGGCTTTTTCCGGATGAAATGAAATATTTGATTCATGTAACAGGAGAAAGATTTCCCATTCCTTAGCTATAAAAATATGTGGCTATGAAAAGGGGATTAAGTGGAACAGAATTGGCCACGTGGTAGAGTCATGGAAACACATGTTTATTCCATATTTTGGACCTTAGCTCCATGGAACAATATGCTACTTACTGCTGAAACATGGAAGAATTGAAATCTTAGATCAAAACCCTATGTATGGATGATATGAACTGCCTAAACAAGAATTCTTGAATGGCAAACAACTAGAGCCTCTTACTCACTACATCAAACAGTTTCCATTAATGAAACCATGTAAATCCATTGGAAAATAAAAAATACACATGTCTGATGAAATGGTTGTTGCTATCTACTCCAATAATGAATCCTTGGTTTAACTAAATAACTCAAGAAAATAGATAAACCTCTCTTTTTGTCTCAGGCCGATGGATCTTCTCAATTGGAATATCCCCATATGAATAATACACATTCCAGTTGACCGAGTCTAATTTGAATTTTTGAATTGTTTTGTTCCAAAACAAAGATATCCACGGAGGCTAGTTCATCCTATTCAGATATTCACAACCAAGAGGTACTAGATTCTCTTTAAAATAGGCCCTAAAAGGAGAAGGAAGGCTAGAATACCAACAAATTTGTCTATTCTCTAATTCATCCTACCTAATACCATTTTGGGAACATCTAGTGCCAAAGTCACTGAATGGGTAAGTCGTCAATCCCTAAAATGGACTATATCCTTTATCTACTGGGTTACAGGTACTGGTGGATATTTTATCATAGGTTTCTATCAATCTACCCTTATGTGATTCCTGTTGAATCATATACTCGGGGGTGGGTGTAGGGCGGACGATTTCAAAATGGTCCCCTCATTCATTAGATAGAGAAGATCACCAAGATTTTGTGATCTATTGCTGAACCTATTCCAATTCCATAATGAATCTATTGTGACATTTTTTTACTAATTGTGATCTATTGTGACATTTTTTTACTAATGAATCTATATGCAAAATGATTCCATTCAGAATTTCTTTTTCTATCAAAGCGTTAGACTTTCAAATTTTCATAAGGTCCCCTAGGAATCCCTTCTATAGCCTGTTGAATAATTTTGATTGATTCTGTCATTTCACCTATTCGTACTAAATAATGAGCTAATGAATCTCCCTCTTTTTGCCATTGGACTTCCCAATCGAATTCATTGTAACACTCATAATGATCAACTTTACAAAGATCCCATGGGATTCTAGAAGCTCTTACCATTGGTCTTGATAAGCCCCAATTTATTGCTTCCTCCCCACCAATAATGCCCACCCCTTCAACTCGATCTAAAAAAAAAAAAGGGATTTTGCATAATAAGTTTTTTATATTCAGCAATTCCTCTTAGAAAATAATCATAGAAATCCAAACATTTATCTATCTAGCCGTGGGGTAGATCAGTAGTTACTTCTCTGATATAGAAATAATTATGCATCATTCGCATACCCATAGCAGCTTCGAATAAATCACATAGAAATTCCCTCTCTCTGAAAATATAGAAAAAGGGAGTCTATGCACCGATATCCACCATAGAAGGTCAAAGTCATAGTACATGAGACACTATATGACTCAGTTCTAGCATAATTACTCTTATATGGCTGGCCCTTTTGGGTACTTGAACATTTTCCAATTTTTTTGGCACATTTACCGTTATTGCCTCTGTGAACATGGTAGCTAAATAATCTCAATGTGTTACATAAAGTAGATATTATATAATTGTTCAATTTTCCACTATTTTTTCCATTCCTCTATGTAAATGGCCCAATATGGGTTCACAATCAATAACATCTTCACCATCAAGAGTAAGGATCAGTCAAAGAACACCATGCATTGATGGATGGTGAGGACCCCCATTAACTATCATGAGACCCTTTTTTGTATCTAGTACAATCATATCTTTTCTTTCCCGATTCATTATTTCTTGAATTTATCAAGGTTCATTAAAACAAATAACTAATATAAAAAATACAAATGAATATTGAAATTAACAAGTTTGAGGCTCCCGAATATCCAACTACCCAATTAATCTCTTATAACATACTCTATTTTTCTTTGACAAATAAGTCAGCAGTCGTTGACATTTTCCCAAAATTTTTCATAGACATTGAGAGTCTCTATATCTTATTGGTGAAACTGAATACTTGAAATTCAATAGATCCCCTGTTTTCCTCTTTTTCTTCTTGTGGAATGACTGAGATGGATGAATTTTTTATCATAAATTTTTTAAATCTTTTTCTTTCTTTTTCATGGATTTTATCGATCAGGAAAAATAAGAAAAAAATTCTTATGCCAGTCATTTAATCTGTTAGAGACAAAAATTTGGATTTATTCATATACTACTTTTTTGCTTATGCAAATCCAAATTCAATTTGGATATTGATAGAAAAGGAAATTTTTGCATTTGCGAAAGAGAATGAGTTTTTTGTATCTAAAAAGATTCCGCACATTTCTTCCTAGATCTAGTTGAATGGATATAGATATGCTACTAAATCAGTATCATGTACTAGAATTTAACACAACATATATTTTTTCTTTTATCTACCTACGAGATATGTCGTGTATTTCTTATATGAATAGGTAGGAAATATACCATTAGATAATTCTGAATCGTGGATACATATGTATCCTTGCCAGACTGAATTGACTGCCATTATTGGTATCAAACCAATAATGATTCATACAAGCTAAATCCTCTAATCGGTCATTGGGCCGAAGAAACAATTTAAATTTAGTGAATTTAGTTGTTTATACTTTTTATGTTGTTTTTAATGTAAAATATTGGATTTCTATCCACAACATTACAATTCCAAGGATTAAAACAAATTAGAATTCTCAATTCTCTGCGATGTCTAGGAGATAGAATATTTTTTGGAACAAGAAAATCATAATTATTTTTGTCTCCACTCACAAGCATATTGTTATATCGTCGAATGGATCTATTTAGACTTTGCTTATCAATAACATATCTTTTTTTTTTTGTATTTTCCATTAGTTTGGTTTTTATCGATCAATGAAATACCTATAATATATAATAAATTGGAATTTTACACCCCTTTTTAAAGATAGACGAATTGGTTCAACAATGAATATTCCTTTTTTTATCAGTTCTTTAACACTTATATGCTTTTTAAGCAACATTACATCCAAATGCATCTCCCCCCTGTGAATTGAGGATATAGCAATTTTCTTTATATTTATCAGTTGAAGTAGGAGACAATATACCTTGACATTATTCAGTATTCTTTGATCCAAAGAATCATTCCATTTTAATTGAAAATGGAAATATTTTTTCAAAAAAAATCTAGTTCTCCTTCCTTCTTTTTTTTATTGTTTTTTCTTTCTACATTTTTTGATTTTAATTTCTGCTTTTGTGTAATTCTCTTCAGCATCCTTCTTTTTTTTGTTTTGTTTTTGTAGTTCTGATCTAAGATTTCCTTGGCCTTGTTGTTCCTTTTTTTCTTGGTTGGAATTTTTGAATTCAAGATATTCTTTTTGATTAGATGATATAGGAAGATTCTTACTCTTTTTCTGATCTACATTAATGTCTTTACATTGACTAATATTTTCATTTCTATGAAAATCCAAAAAAAGTAATTGAATTGGTATGATTCATGATTTCATCCTATATGCATTAAGCGGTTTAATCTTATATGCATTAACAAGTAGTTCACATTCTCTGAAGAACCAAGGTTTTGGATTTGATATGCTATGATATAATCTTTCTTGATTTTGATTTGTTCCCATCCAATCAAGAAGAATTCTACAATCCAAAAATTTTCTATCCATGTTTTGATCCATATCAATAATATATCCTTCCTCCAAGTAATCACTAATAACTATACTTACCAATATATAAAATGATTCAGGTTTAATAGTATTGAAATTATATGGAATTTCTTGGTTCTCGTTTACTTTTAATGTTGGTCCATAAATATATGACTCTTCCCTATTCCTATAATTCATATATTCATGTAATAAAAGATCATATCTGTAGTGTTTTTTCGATTTTTCTTTTTGACTCTTCAATGAATGCACCTTATAATAATCTTGTTTCATGTAATAAATTAATTGGTCTTTTTCTTTTTTATACGAATCCAATTTTATTGAGTCTTTATTTTGTAGGATATGACGTTTATTGACTTTATTTATTTTATTTCGTCCTTTTTGCAGTACTAATCGAGACCATTTGGTCTGAGATAAATTGTATTGATAATGAACCTTTAACCAGTTTTTCCATTCACTCATTTTAGACTTATCAATTTTCTTATACTTTGATTTGGCATCAAGTATTTCTTGTGCTATACAATAATTCTTAATTGTATCCCCAATTAATGGATAAGTTCTGTCATATTGATGTACAGATCTCAAGTAAGACTTATTAAGTAATTGGGTCTTAAATAATTGGGTGTGATAATATATAAAATACATATGCTTGAGACAAGTAGGATAGGTTCTTGTAAGAAATATTTGAATTATTATTACTAATTTGAATAATATTTTGAATAATATTAGTATTGGAAAACGATTTTTTTATAGTCAAAATGAAATTCATTGTATTTTGATTTATTTGTTGTAAATGATGGATTTATTTAATTTCTTTTATTCAAAGAAAAGTTGTACATTAAATAATGTGATATATGTATTAATTGGATATATTGTCTTTTGAGTATCTACCAAATATCTTTATGCAATTGCAATTTTTTATCATCACAAATTAGAACTATTTTTTTATTGTCTTTTGTGATTTGTTATATTTGATTCATTCTTGTGAGTGTCCTATCAGCAAGGTCTTTCATTTTTTTCTATGAGTGAATAATTTATCCAGCCCATAGACTGAATTTGAGTGGTTGATTTATATGTAATTTTATTACTCGATTTGTAATCTTTGCTCTTTTCATTCGGTTCATAAACTTTAATTTTACTCAATCCAAATAAGAATAAGAAAATTGAGTTGAGTTTTTCCAATTCTCTCATTATCCGTTTTCTAACTACTTTGATAGTCCATCCTATTTTTTCTTTCCTAACTTTCAGAACTTTCAGAAACCATTTTATTCTTTCTTTGAAAACTCTTAGAACTCAAAAAAATTTCTATTTTTTTTTCAAATTTTTGTTTCGAGTTATTTATAAATGGGTTCAAAGAAAGAAGGTCATTTTCGGGTAGAACCGAAGGGAACTTCCGCTTCCATTCCCCATAATTTAAAAAAAACAAAAATTATCTTTTTTTCTTTTTTTTCCCATTAGATTCCTATCATCAGATAGGACCTTAGACTTTCGCCAAGGTTTTAGGTAGAAAAGAAATAGAATCTTTATTTGAATACCGTCTGTTAACCAATCCTAGGGAAATTTTGTTTCTAATAATTGAACACCATTATAGGTGCATTTAATATGCATTTCTCTATTCCAGTCTTTCAAATCCTTGCACCACTCCAGAAATTGAAATAATAACATGTGCCCAATATTTTTAGCTATTACCAATGAAGGCAATAGAATATATTTTCTAAGAAAAGATTGGATTGTTAACTTCAAACCCCTTATTGTTTGAGCAAATATAATGGTATCCTAAATTTCAGATATTACTATCCATATTTCCTCATTTTTTGCTTTTTTTTCCACCTTTTCTTTTGTTTCTTCCTCAAACATTTGCAATTCTAGTTCTCTTTTAAACCAATTTCTGAAAATGAGGTTTCTCATTTTCGATATATCAAAAGAAGAGACAAGAAATGTTTTGTCTATTTGATCCAAAAAAAGCAGAAAATGTATATTTGCTTGAAACATTTCCCAAGTAATGGTTTTACATCTTTAAGCACGCATGGATCCTTTGATTATATCCCGATAAAAATTGGATTGTTGTGAGTAACGTATCAAAGCTAGTTCTTCATCTTCATTACTATTATCATTATTACCGATATCACTAATATTAATAATATCAGTAGAGTTATCTGTAGTAGTTGAATTTTCATTATCAATATCGTTAGTCTAAATTACCACATGTTTATCTCTTCTTGAATGAATCCTGAGATCTTCCGGTGATTCTTCTTTAGTTTGTTCCTGCTCTTCTTCTAAATCTAAATTATCAGTCAATTTATATGACCATCGAGGAACCTCTTTACAAATTTCTTCTATTCCATATTCTATTTCATCTTCTATTCCAATAGATTTATTTCAAATTGCTATTTGGCCATTTACATTTCTATCAGTTGTAATTCCTTCAAATTGAAATGATTTTTCTTGACTTTCTGAATTAAGTGTTTTCTGTTCTGGTAATGAAAATAATAAAGAAAATTTGATCAAGGTCAAACTATGTGTAGGCTCAAAAGAAGATTTACCTATTGAGTTAAAGGCGTTACCAATATAAGTCACTACTAATTTCTAAACGAACATATTCTTTTGATGTTCAAATTCTCGATAATCATTATAGTCATTAATATAATTAAAAATTATATCTTCAATTTTATTGATTTTATTTTTCCAAGTTTCTATGGAAGATTTTTCTTTTGTAGAAAATAGGAAATCATTTTTTATTGCATGTGAATGTAATTTTTTTTTTTTGATTGTCCTGTGATATGGTCCATTCAAAAGAGGATCATATGCTTTGTGCAAGCATTTTTGTTCATTTTCATCATTGTACAATCTAGTTCTTTTTTCGAGCATATCTAGAAAAGAGTTTTCTAGAACTTTTATTCTACTTAGTAATTCATTACTCAAGTTGTACTTTTTTTGTTCATTGGTATAAACCCAACGATTATATAGGTCTTCATGGGATAGTTTTTCTATCATGTACAAAAGAATTTTTTGTTCTAACATTTCCAAAAAAATCGATAAACTGGGCCGGTATGTAAAATATATGTTTTTTTCCATCACTTCGACATGTATAAAAAAAAATATTGTGAGATTTAATTTCGTTCAACATTTTCAAATTGATCATTTTTAATATATCATAATAGATGATTCCACATTTTTAATTGAAAAGAAAATTCACAAGAGATTTGTTATATATTAAATAAGTTTTTTCTTTTTTATCTTCTTTAAGTCTTCCCAATTGCCAATTATCTTGATGGGTATCAAGATAAGAATCTTCGTAAACTCGGCTATCTTTATAGTGTCTCTTTAAAGTGAAAGTATAATTCATCCTTTGTTTTTCCCTTTTCATTTGCTCGGATCTCTTCCGTTTCATCTATTTTGTCTGGATCCTTCTTTTCTTCTGAAGAAAAGAAAGGGTCTTCTTTGGTGGATCCCTCTTGTTCCTATTTAGTTAGTCTCCCTCATTTTGGAAGTTGTTTCTACATCGCTTTCTTCCTCACTTTCTCCCCCTTCTTCCATTTTTGAGGTTTCTTTCAGTTTCTTAGTGACAATAAGCGATAGCATTCTACCTAAATAGTAGACACAAGTGATAAACAAGAGAATACTAAATATTCAAATCATAGAATTTCTCAATTCTGACACAAGGTACTTATTAGGTCGAATAGAATGATTTTGCCATATCTAGAATAATACCAATCCAACCCATTTCATGAATAAAACATGACCAATTAACCAACCAATAAAACTACTTGTTACAAATAACATCTTGTTGTTGCATCGAAACATATAAATGTTGACTAATCTGGCTAATGTTGAACGTGGTAAAATGAAATGGTTGAATAATTGAAAATTTAGATTATTCAGGAATACACATTGAATGCTGAGATTATGCATTGAATTTATGGTAGTAGATCCACAATCAAAAAGTTTTTTTATTGTTCTAGAAGAAATGAAACAAAAGATATGGTAGAACTAGGATAGTTATTGTATGAGTTCTACCCAATGCTAGATGCAGAGGCGCATAATAGATCGATATGAACATCATGAGATGTCCCGTAATAAAACCTATTATTGTTGATACCTCCTTCTTGGTTCCTTCTTCCATAACCTGAGCTCGCAAAAGGAAGAGATAAGAGGGCCCTATAGAGAATGTGGTCAGAAAACCATAATAGAGTCCAACCACAATGACTGTATTTATTATCTTCATGCATAAGGATAATAGATTACCTAGTGGAAAAGATTTCAAAATTATCACAAACCTCCCCTTTTTCTTTTCTATTGCAATTTTCCCGATTATTATATGATGATTTCTTAACTTTCCATATATAGGGACTATAAATGACATCTCTTATGTCAATGATACCATCTTCTTCGATTGAATGACATCTCATCTCTTATGTCACTAACACCAAAGGGATATTAAATGAATGGAATTGGGATATAGATGGAATATAATGAAATAGAACCACTTTGAGGTTCCCTATGAAATGAGGCATGGAACAGAACCACTACGAAGAAGTTCCAGGGGTTACAAAGGAAGCTTCGGACTCATATTGTCCATGGGTTGAGAACGGGAGTTGAACTCTATGAGGTCGAATCTCCCATTGTTCATAGGTTCAAATCCTACTTGGGTAGATTTGATTAATTCCTAATTCAAGAATGAAGAATTGAATAAAATAAATAAATAAAGGGCTCGCTTTGACTGTTAGGAGTAGATAACCCATTCCCTATCTTTATTTCTATTGAATTCTATCTCATCATATCCCATTCTTACAATATTTGAGAATCACCATCCTCGATGTAGATCCAAGATAATCCCTTGTAAATAGCCAATTAAGAATTCTAAGAAGATGTACTAGCAGTGCATCAAATATGCAGTCATCGATTCTCCTGATAGGCCATAATTACCGTAAGCAAGCATATTAATGACAATGACGAGGAATGCATTTTAGCTATGCTACTAATACTTGTATACTTGTATTTGCTCTACTCATTTTGACAAAATACCCATAGTTCAATAGCTTTGCGTCCGCTATCCCAATCATGATTTTCCTACCCCTAGAGGTAAAGGAAAGGTCCTTCCTTTTTGGGTCTATTATGGGTGAGGAGGGATTCGAACCCCTGACATCGTGGTTCGTAGCCACATGCTCTAATCCTCTGAGCTACAGGCCCCACCCATCTCCACTGGATCTATTCCTGGGAGTACCCTCAGAAAGGAACCTTTCCACTCCTTAGCTATTTTGAGTTAAGAAGATGTGAAAGCACCTTTCTCTCTATAAGAGACTATAAGAATAGTGCGTTCCGAGGTGTGAAGTGGGAGAGAAGAGATGTCATAATTGGGGTTTCGAATAAGATGACCTTTGCATTTTTTATTTTGATCTTTTTCCTATAAGAGGTGTTAAGATTTTTATCATTATCATTTTGGCATCGAGCTATTTTTCTGCAGGACCTCCCCCATAGTATCATCACCACAGTAGAGTTTAACCACCAAGCTTGGAATGGATTGGTGTGGTTCCTCTACACCTAGGACACCATAATATGGAATCATGAAGGAAGAAAGGATGTGAGAAAAGCATATTGGCTAGTGATTGTGAGGCCCCAATTCTTGACTTCTTGACTAGAAGGGACACCAAAGGCCTCTGCCCTTCCATCCCTTGGATAGATAGAGAAGGGCAGAGCTTTTTTTTGGTTTTTTCATGTTGTCAAACAGCTGAGCAATGAAAATGGATGGCGAGTACCTGATCAAATTGATCAGGTTGTGTAGGAACAAGGTTCAAATCTCTCAGTTTGTTAGGATGCCTCAGCTTCATACATCACTACACTTCCACTTGACACCTATCGTAATGATAAATGGCTCATCTCGCCATGACCTTATCTTGGATTCTCAATACTTCTGTCGCTCCATCCCCACAGGGGCAGAGAACCTGTCGCTATCTCAGCTGTGCTATTGGAGGCTCTAGGGAAGTCAAAATAGGAGAGCACTCATCTTGGGGTGGGCTTACTACTTAGATGCTTTCAACAGTTATCCACTCCGCACTTGGCTACCTAGCATTTACCATAGGCATGATAACTCGTACACCATAGGTGCGTCCTTCCCGGTCCTCTCATACTAGGGATAGGTCCTCTCAATGCTCTAACGTTGGCACCGTATATGGACTGAACTGTCTCATAATGTTTTGAACCCAGCTCATGTACCGCTGTATTGGGCGAACAGCCCAAGCATTGGAACATACTATAGCCCCAGGTGGTGAAGAGCCAACATCAAGGTGCCAAACCCTCCCATCGATGTGAACTTTTGGGGAAGATCAGCTTGTTATCCCTAGAGTAACTTTTATCCATTGAGCGATGGCCCTTCCACTTGGCACTGTCAGATCACTAAGGCTAACTTTCGTACCTACTCGACGGGTGGGTCTTGCAGTCAAGCTCCCATCTGCCTTTGCACTCGAGGGCCAATCTCCGTCCGACCCGAGGAAACCTTTGCATGCCTCCATTACCCTTTGGGAGGCCTACGCCCCATAGAAACTATCTACCTAAGACTATCCCTTGGCCCGTAGGTCCTGACACAAGGTTAGAATTCTAGCTCTTCCAAAGTGGTATCTCATTGATGGCTCGGGCCCCCCCGAAAGGGGGCCTTCTTTGCCCTCCACCTAAGCTACGCAGGAAAGGTCCAAAGCCAATCCTAGGGAATAGTAAAGCTTCATAGAGTCTTTTTGTCCAGGTGTAGGTAGTCTGCATCTTCACAGACATATCTATTTCACCAAAACTCTCTCCAAGATAGTGCCCAGATCATTACACCTTTCATGCAGGTCAGAACTTACCCAACAAGGAATTTCACTACCTTAGGACTATTATAGTTACGGCCGCCATTCACTGGGGCTTCGATTGCTGGCTACCCTATCATCAAGTCACCAACTTCCTTGACCTTTCGGCACTGGGCAAGCATCAGCCCCCATACATGGTCTTACGACTTTGCGGAGAATTGTGTTTTTGGTAAACAGTCACCCAGGCCTGATCACTGTGACCCCTTTGTGAGGAGGCACCCCTTCTCCTAAAGTTATGGGGCTATTTTGCCGAGTTCCTTAGAGAGAGTTGTCTTGCACCCTTAGGTATTCTCTACCTACCCACCTATGTCAGTTTTGTGTAAAGGTACCCTTTTGTTGAAGGTCATTCGAGCTTTTCCTGAGAGTATGGCATGGGTTACTTTAGCACCATACCCCTGGTACTTAGACATTGGCTCAAGGCATTTCCTCTACCCCTTCTTACCCTAAAAAAGCAAGGTCACCTTGCATCCTTGAACTGATAACCATCTTTCAGCTAACCTAGCCTCCTCCATCCCTCATGACCAACAAGGGGTATTATAGGAATATTCACCTGTTGTCCATCGACTACACCTTTCAGCCTGATCTTAGGCCCTGACTCACCCTCTGTGGATGAACCTTGCATAGGAACGCTTAGGTTTTCAGGGCATTGGATTCTCACCAATGTTTGTGTTACTCGAGTCAACATTCTCGCTTTCACTTTGTCCACACCTACTTGCGTGGGTGCTTCCCTCTAATGCAGAATCCTCCCCTACCAATGCATTTTTACATCCCACAACTTCAGCAGATTGCTTAGCCCTGTTCATCTTCGGTGCAAGAGCACTCGATTAGTGAGCTATTACACACTCTTTCAAGGGTGGCTACTTCTAGGCAAATTTCCTGGCTGTCTCTGCACCCCTACCACCGTTATCACTAAGCTATCATTTAGGGGCCTTAGCTAGTGATCCGGGATATTTCCCTCTCGACGATGAAGCTTATCCCCCATTGTCTCACCGATCAACCTTGACCCCTATTATTCTCGGGTCATATCTAGTATTCAGAGTTTGCCTCGATTTGGTACCGCTCTCGTGGCCCGCACCAAAATAGTGCTTTACCCCTAGATATCCAGTTAACTGCTATGCCTCAACGCATTTCAAGGAGAACCAGCTAGCTCTGGGTTCCAGTGGCATTTCACCCCTAACCACAACTCATCTGCTATTTCTTCAACATCAGTGGTTTGGACCTCCACTTAGTTTCACCCAAGCTTCATCCTGGTCATGGACAGATCACCCAGGTTCAGGTCCATAAGTAGTGACAATCACCCTATGAAGACTCACTTTGGCTACGGCTTCGGTGGGTTCCCTTAACCAAGCCACTGCCTATATGTCTCTAGCTCATTCTTCAACAGGCACACATTCAGAGATGACATTCTCCTCCCACTGCTTGGGAGCTCACGATTTCATATTCTATTTCACTCCCCTATGGGGGTTCTTTTCACCTTTCCCTCATGGTACTACTTCGCTATCGGTCACCCAGGAGTATTTAGCCTTGTAAGGTGGTCCTTGCTGATTCACACGGGATTCCATGTGCCCTATGCTACTTGGTCAGAGCGTAAGCTAGTGATGCTTTCAGCTACTAGACTCTCACCATCTAGGGTGTAGTACACCACTTCGCCTAGCAGCACGATGCTTGTATTGCTCTCCCACAACCCCATTTTCACGATTTAGGCTGCTCCCATTTCACTCGCCGCTACTACGGGGATCACTTTTGCTTTCTTTTCCTCTAGCTACTAAGATGTTTCAGTTCACCAGGTTGTCTCTTGCCTGCCCATGGATTCGGTAGAAATTTGAAAGGTTGACCTATTCTGGAATCTCTGGATCTATGCTTATTTTCAACTCCCCAAAGCATTTCATCTCTTGCTACGCGCTTCCTCATCTATGGGTGCCTAGGTATCCATCGTAAGCCTTTCCTCATTTGAACCTTGCCATTAACATTAAGGCTATGCCATCCTAAGGTGCTGCTAATGCTAAATCGAAGGATCTTATCAACATCCATGAATGAGAAATCATAGATCGAACTACCGGATCTGAAAAATTAGGTGCTATCATTGTATCCGGTAAGTTCACGGGCTCCCTGACTGATTCTACCATAGAGGCCAATGATAGATAATAACTCCCCCCCGAACATAGCTTACAACTTTCATCATACTGTGCTGTCTAAAGAGCAACTCTTCTTAAAAGGTGCTAAGTTGGAATCCCATTCTAAGGATTCTTGTGGTTCTGGAGAATCCAACTATAGGAGAACAGGAATGGAGAGCTCTCCCCCTTTTTCCGCCTGACTCTTTGGTCTTAAGAATGTTGGTTTTAAGAACAAGTGATTGCCCTTCTCTGACCCTTACTGCCAAATTGGAGAGTGGACACTTAGTCTGTGACCCCTAGATGCTGAAGGTGTCCTTGGGGTGATCTCGTAGTTCCTACAGGGTGGAGATGATGGGGTCAATCCATGGATTTTCCTTCCTTTTGCCACATTTCACTCAAAGGGTTGAAGGGAGATAGTGCATTAAGCTATTCGCAAGGGCCAACTTGATCCTCTTCCCCAGGGATCC
The DNA here is from genome assembly GCA_005019695.1 of Trichopus zeylanicus subsp. travancoricus. Classification (NCBI taxonomy): domain Eukaryota; kingdom Viridiplantae; phylum Streptophyta; class Magnoliopsida; order Dioscoreales; family Dioscoreaceae; genus Trichopus; species Trichopus zeylanicus. The sequence continues at coordinate 55,817 of RXID01014531.1, forward strand.
CAGATGAGGGAACCCTATGAGAGCCACCGACTCCAACTCTCGTCCATGTATGATCCATACTAGATCTGACCAACTGCCTATCCTACCTCCTCTACGTTGTTGATAGCCCATCTTTTTATCTTAGTAGAGTCTTTCTGTGGCATGTTTTGGTCCTCTTCCCTATTACTTAGAAGAAGTGAGCCACCGATTCAGGTACAAGATACTATCATTATCGCCTAGACAATTAGACATCCAACCCATAATTGCAATAACCCAATTGCACGAGTGGAGCTCTACCAACTGAGCTATATCCCCCCGAGCCAATCGGAGTATGCATGAATGAGTCAGATGCCTCTTCTATCCTTTTCCCTGGTGCAGCAGGGCCATCCTGGACTTGAACCAGAGACCTCACCTGTGAAGTAAATCATCGCACCTACGATCCAACCAATTGGGAGAGAATCAATAATTCTTTTTCGGGAGCGATTCATCCTTCCTGAACATAGCATACAGCTCTCCATTTTACTATGTTCTTCAAGTGTACTTACCTTCTCCCTTACCATGGCAAGTCTTTGCGAAATAATGCCGATGGGAAGAAAAAAGAAGGCGTTAAGAGACCCTCCTGGTCCAACCCTAGAAACTCTAGGATCCTTTTTAAAACCTGCTCCCATTTCAAGTCAAGATATAGATAAATAGACACATCCCATTGCACTGATCGGGGGGCGCTCGTAGTGACGAGGGGGTCGAAGACCAAGAAGTGAGTTATTTATACCAAGCATTCTTCTTATGGCTAGATCCAATCTCCTAGTCCCTGCAGAAAGGAAAAAGAATTTCACGTTCTTTTTTTCCTTTCATGAATGGAGGATTAGAGAAATCCTATTTATTGTTGCTTTCTCCAGACCTCCGGGAAAGCATGAAAAAAGGCTTGAACGATACGATCCCTCCGTCACCCCATAATGAAAGGGGTGGTCTTATAGTTCTTGGTTTGTGAAAATGTGTTGTTAGGTGCTCCATTTTCCCATCGAGGCCAAACCTAAACTTGTGCTCAAGAGGTAGCTGTCCATACACTGATAAGGGATGTATGGATTCTCGAGAAGAGAGGAGCCGTGGTGGTCCCCCCCGACCGCCTGGATCCCACGCGTGAATAGAAAGTTAGATCTACATTGGATCTCACCTGAATCTCCCCATCTATCCTCCTGAGGAGAAGTTTGGTTTCAAAATCGAATTCAAACGGGAGGAGTACACCATGCTAATGTATCTTGGATGATCCACATCTTCGAGTCAGGCACCGATGAGCACATTGAACTATCCATATGGCTGAGAGCCCTCATAGCCCAGGCACAATGACGCAATCATTAGGGGCACGCTCTACCACTGAGCTAATAGCCCATCATGTGGGCCTCCCACTGAGAGGCCTGCTATGACAAAAGTGAGAGAAACCCCATTTCTCTCTTTCCTTTTTATGTCCCCATGTTGTTACCACACGGGAGGGACATGGGGACATAAAAAGGGGGATCCTATCAACTTGTTCCAACCTAGGATAATAAGCTCATAAGCTTGGTCTTACTTCACCATCAAGAAATAAAAGAAGACTTCCATATCCAAGCTTAGCTCAGACATAGCTCGCTTCTTTTTTGATGTGAAGTAGTGTCAAACCAAAATACCCAACAAGCATTAGCTCTCCCTGAAAAGGAGGTGATCGAGCCACACCTTCCAGTATGGCTACCTTGTTATGACTTCACTCTAGTCACTAGCCCCACCTTCGGCATCCCCCTCCTGGTAGTTAAGGTAATGACTTCGGGCATGGCCAGCTCCCATAGTGTGATAGGTGGTGTGTACAAGGCATGGGAATGAATTCACCGCCGTATGGCTGACTGGTGATTACTAGCGAGTCTGGCTTCATGCAGGTGAGTTGCAGCCTGCAATCCAAACTGAGGATGGGTTTTCAGAGTTAGCTCACCCTCACAGGATTGTGACCCTTTGTCCCGCCCATTGTAGCATGTGTGTTGCCCAAGGCATAAGGGGCATGATGACTTGTCATCACCCTCACCTTCCTCCGGCTTATCACCGGCAGTTTGTTCAGGGTTCCAAACTCAATAATGGCAACAAAACATGTGGGTTGTTCTCATTGTGGGACTTAACCCAACACCTTATGGCACGAGCTGATGATAGCCATGCACCACCTGTGTCCACATTCTCGAGGGCACCCCTCTCTTTCAAGAGGATTCACGGCATGTCAAGCCCTGGTAAGGTTCTTCACTGTGCAGGCCCCTGTCAATTCCTTTGAGTTTCATTCTTGTGAATGTACTCCCTAGGTGGGATACTTAACATGTTAGCTGCAGCACTGCACAAGTCGATATGCACAGTGCCTAGTATCCATTGTTTACGGCTAGGACTACTGGGGTATCTAATCCCATTTGCTCCCCTAGCTTTCGTCTCTCAGTGTCAGTGTTGGCCTAGTAGAGTGCTTTCACTGTTGGTGTTCTTTCCGATCTCTACACATTTCACCACTCCACTAGAAATTCCCTCTACCCCTACCGTACTCCAGCTTGGTAGTTTCCACCGCTTGTCCAGGGTTGAGCCCTAGGATTTGACGGCAGACTTGAAATGCCACCTACAGATGCTTTACGCCCAATCATTCCAGATAACGCTTGCATCCTCTATCTTATAGTGGCTGCTGGCACAGAGTTAGTCGATGCTTATTCCTCAAATACCGTGATTGCTTCTTCTCCGAGAAAATAAGTTCACAACCTATGGGCCTTCTACCTCCACGCGGCATTGTTCCATCAGGCTTTCGCACATTGTAGAAAATTCCCCATTGGCTGATCATTCTCTTGGACCAGCTACTGATAATTGCCTTGGTAAGCTATTGCCTCACCAACTAGCTAATCAGATGTGAGCCCCTTGTTGGGTAGATTCCTCCTTTTCTTCTTAGCCTATGGGGTATTAGCAACTATTTCCAGTTGTTGTTCCCCTTCGAAGAGCAGGTTCTTATACGTTACTCACCCGTCTGACATTGGAAACACCACTTCCAGTCTGACTTGCATGTGTTAAGCATGCCGCTAGTGTTCATCCTGAGCCAGGATCAAACTCTCCATGAGATTCATAGTTGCATTACTTATATCTTCCTTGTTCATGGACAAAGCGGATTCAGAACTGTCTTTCTTTTCAAGGCATAACTTGTACAATCCCATGAGCCTCTTATCCATTCTCATTCTATCACGGCGAAGGGGGGGGGGTGGGTAGGCGCAAGTCAAAAGAGAAAAACTCCCATTGGGTTTAGGGATAATCAGGCTCAAACTGATGACTTCCACTACATCAATGTGACACTCTACCACTGAGTTATATCCCTTCCTGGCCCCATCGAGAAATAGAACTAACTAATCCTAAGGCAAAGGGTCAAGAAACTCAATGCCACTATTCCTGAACAACTTGGAGCCGGGCCTTCTTTTTGCATTATTACTATTATGGATATGGATAGAGTAAAATAATGGGAAAAATGGGATTCCATTGTCAACTGCTCCTATTGTAAATAGGATTGACTATGGATTCAAACCATAGCACATGGTTTCATAAAATCCATACAATTTTTTGGATCTAAATCAAGTAGGTTTTGTTTTACATGAAGAAGATTTTGTTCAGCATGTTCTATTTGATACTAGTAGGAAAAGAACCTGACTCAGTATTGTTAAAAAAATAGGGGAGGTAGAACCAAGTCAAGATGATATGGATCATCCCTTCTTCTTGCACCAAAGATCTTACCATTCTCGAAGGAACTGGAGCTACATTTCTTTTTAATTTCCATTCAAGAGTTCCTATGTGTTTCCACACCCTTTTTCCTTTTTTCTTGAGACCTCAAAAAATGAAATGGATAAATTCCTTTTCTTAGGAACACATACAAGATTCATCACTACAAGAAGAATAATGGTAACCTCACCATTAACTACTTAACTTCATTTCCATTTATGAATTTCATAATAATACATGTCCTACTGAGATATAATTTGTAACTTGCTATCCTCTCTTGCCTAGCAAGCAAAGATTGACCTTTGTCGAAAGACTGATTCATTCGAATCAACATGAGGGTCCAACTCCATTGCCAGAATCCATATTGTATATTTGAAGCAGGTTGACCCCCTTGCTTCTCTCAAGGTACAGCTCCCTTCTTGCTGAGCCCCTTTTCTCCTCAATCCACAAAGACAAAATAAAATATAGGATTGGTACCAATAGTTTATCACGAAAGAAAGGACTCATCGAGCTGGGATCACTAACTAATACTAATATAATAGAAAAGAAATGTCTTTTCTATATACTTTCCCCAGTTTCGTTGTTACCGTGGGTCTTACACAATCCATCAGATCATATAGATATCCCTTCAACACAACATAGGTCATTGAAAGGATCTCACACGACTCACCTAAGCACAAAAGCCAGGATCTTTCAGAAAATGGATTCCTATTTGAAGAGTGCATAACTGCACGGATAAGCTCACACCAATCGATCAATTTTGGATCCAATTCAAGATTTTCCTTGGCAGGTATCAGGAAGGAATTGGAATGTAATAATATCAATCCATATAGAAGAAAAGGTTCTCTATTGATTCAAATGCTGTACCTATGGAATAGGGATAGAGGAAGAGGAAAAAAGCTGAAGGTTTCACATAGTACTTTTGATTGAAAAATCAATTTGATTTATTTCATACCCTTCACTCGATGAGAAAATGGGTCAGATTCTACAGGATTAACAAACCTATGGAACTTAAGGAATGATGGAAGGGAATAAAAATAGAGGGAAAAAAATCAAAATGAAATATAGAATAAAACAAAATAGAAGTAAATATAAATAAATTAAGTAGAAGATAGAAGAGCCCAGATTCCAAATGAACAAATTCAAACTCGAAAAGGATCTTTTTGATTCTTGAAGAATGAGGGGCAAGGGGATTGATTGAGAAAGATCTCTTGTTCTTATTATCTTATTATAAGTTATAAGATCATGATTTGATCCGCATATGTTATGTTTGGTAAAAAGAATAATCTTATCCTTTGATTATAAATGGAAAGTATTCAATTGGAACATGAAAACCTGACTGAATTGGTCTTAGTTACTATTTGGGATAGAATGGGAGAAGGGAGGAGATTCTCACAAATGAGGAAAAGGATCCAATTACTTTGAAAGAATTGAATGAGGAGCTGTATGAGGCAAAAATCTCATGTACGATTCTGTAGAGTGACAGTAAGAGTGACTTATCTGTCAACTTTTCCACTATCACCCCCAAAAAACCAAACTCTGCCTTATGTAAAGTTGCCAAAGTACGATTAACGTCTAGATTTGAAATCACTGCTTATATACCAGGTATTGGCCATAATTTATAAGAACATTTTGAGTATTAGTAAGAGGAGGAAGGGTTAAAGATTTACCGGGTGTGAGATATCACATTGTTTGAGGAACCCTAGATGCTGTCAGAGTAAAGGATTGTCAACAAGGGCATTCTAGTGTGTTGTAGATTATTATCCAAGACTTGTATCATTTGATGATGCCATGTGAATCACTAGAAACATGCAAAGTGTATGGCTAACCGGAACAGGGTTATGTATATTCTTATTATGAGAATTATGAGAAGGGGTCATTCAAGTGTATGTAAATAGATACTATGTTTACTTACATATGGATCCCTACGTCATTACATTCACATTCTATTTAGGATTAGGAATAGGTGTAATCGGACCCTCTTTTGCCATATCTATCATTATATGGGTACCATATTCACTTCTTTGGGGCTTCTATTGAATTGAGAAATAGGTTTGATTGTACATCTTTTTGACATATATAATATATCCTCCGGATAATGCAAATTGAAGCAATTTGATGTCTGACTCGGGCCTATATGATCGATCGATAGAAATACTCCAACACTCCACCGTTGTCATTTAATGGAATATATGACACTAGATAGATATCATATTCATGGAATATGATTCAATTTTAAGATGCCTTGATGGTGAAATGGTAGACATGTGAGACTCAAAATCTGGTGCTAAAGAGCATGGAGGTTCGAATCCTCTTCAAGGCATAATATTGAGAATGCTCATCGAATGAGCAATTCAATAATAGATTTCAGATCGAATCAATATTGTATTGATATACCGAGTATCTTATATGTTGATACGAAGTATTCTGGCGATCCCCATGATCTGAGTCCGGGCTGTTGGAATTGGAATAGGTTTGGCAATAGATCATGAAATCTTGATGATCTTCTCTATCTAATGAATGAGGAGTCCGTTTTGAAATCACCCACCTTGAACCCACCCCCAAGTATATGATTCAATAGGAATCACACAAGGGTAGATTGATAGAAACCTCTGATAAAATATCCACCAGTACCTGTAACCCAGTAGATAAAGGACATAGTCCATTTTAGGGATTGGCGACTTATCCATTTAGTGACTTTGGCACTGGACGTTCCCAAAATGGTATTGGATCAGATGAATTAGAGAATAGACAGACGTCTATTGGCATTCCAGCCTTTCTTCTCCTTTTAGGGCCTATTCGAAAGAGAATCCAGTACCTCTTAGTCATGAATATTTGAATAGGATGAACTGGCCTCCATGGATATATTTGCTTTGGAACAAAACAATTAAAAAATTTGAATTAGACTCGATCAACTAGAATGTGTATTATTGATATGGGGATATTCCAATTGAGAAGATCCATCGACCTGAGAGGAAAAGAAAGGTTTATCTATTTTCTTTAGTTATTCAGTTAAACCAAGGATTCGTTGTTGGAGCATATAGCAACAACCATTTCATTGGACATGTGTATTTTTGATTTTTCGATGGATTTACATGGTTTCATTAATGGAAATTGTTTGATGTAGTGAGTAAGAGGCTCTGGTTGTTCGCTGTTCAAGAATTCTTGTTTAGGCAGTTCATATCATTCATACATAGTGTTTTGATCTAAGATTTCAATTCTTCCATGTTTCAACAGTAAGTGGCATATTGTTCCATGGAGCTAAGGTCCAAAATATTGAATAAACAAGTGTTTCTAGGACTATCACCCAGCCAATTCTATTCCACTTAATCCCCTTTTCATAACCACATATCTTTATGGCTAAGGAATGGGAAATCTTTCTCCTGTTACATGAATCAAATATTTCATTTCAGCCAGGAAAAGCCATCTCTTTCTCAACAATGTTTTTGTCATTTGATCCAATAGCATTTTGTTAGATAGGAACAGATTTGATAAATATTAATAACTCTCGGATAGAGTATTAGAACAGAAAGATCCATTAGATAATGAGCTATTGGTTCTAAGCCATATCTGGCAATGAATCAACAATTCGGAGTGTTTTTCTTGCGTATTCTTGATGAACCAGCATTTATATATAGATGTAGGAGGATTTGTTCGGGAAGTAATAAGCCCCTTTGACATCTCTTCATCTGCAAAAAATTCTCAATGTGAAAACACAGAGACAAAGGTCTGATCTTTGAGTAGGAAAAAGAATGGATCTACAGGGTCCCAAATGAATTGGCTTATTCGAAAAAATCCTTGTTTTTTGGAAGATCTATCTCATGTCTAGTACCGCATGGTTCCACTTTGCAAGAACTCCAAATCATTCTCTTGAAGCTCATCCTCTTTATGATAAATGATCTGCTTGCCGTGAAATGACCCAGCCCAATAGGGAAATCCCAATTCAGTGGGCCTTTCGATACAATCAAATAGATTACCACACGGGTGCCATATTCTAGGAGCCCAAACTATGTGATTGAATAAATCCTCCTCTATCTATTGTAGGTTGAGGGCTCCTTCTCCTTCCCCTTCTTCAAACTCTGATTTGTATTTTTCATATAAAAATCTCTGATCAATGATAGAACAAGATCCATTTTGCATCATATCTAACCAATTCCTTGGTTCGAGGAATGTCACTTGATTATTATCAAACTGACTACAATCTTTTTCTGCCCACGAGGATCCCACCAGAGTGCCTTCTACTTCTAATAGGCCATGAACTAGATCAGAATCATTCTTAATGAATCCATAATAAGTGATCCAATTTTTTTCATCGGGTCCAGGTGAAGACCAAAGATCTTGAGTGACAGATCCAGCAGAACAACTTAAAAGATAGAGTTATTGTTAATTTCTTCATGCTTGTTCCAAGTTTGAAGTACCATTCATACAAATCAGAATCCCCTTCCTTACGTGATTTCTTCTTCATATAGATAGATATAGGATCAATAGGGCAATTACTTAGAAGTATGTTTTGTGCAACAACCCTTCCTATCTGATAGAAAATGATCCCATGATCCCGAACCGATCTTACCTGGGATCGCAAATCCCAAGTTTGTCTATGAAGAGCTGATCTAATTGTATTAGTTTCTATAATTGATTTCCTCTGCGTAAAACTAATTGATAGGTCCTCATTGATAAGTGCTACAAGACTTGTGCATTGTAACCCATGGTTATGGACTCGAATCCGTTAGTATGGAACATTTTCTTTTCCAAACGAAATCCCCTAGTATATGAAAGAATGAAAAAGTGCTTTCGTTGTTGTGGAATAAGAAGCCTTCGTATCTTAATGCATGTATTTAATTTATTTAGAGCTATTAGAGTGGGATCCACTTTTTTGGGAATATGAGATGAAGCAATAATAAGAATATTTCTAGTGGAACATCTTTCACAATCCCTGGAGAGATAGTTCTCTAATAGACTGAGGGATAAGTAATTCGACTCATTCACATACAGATCATGAATGTTTGGAATCCATATTATGCAAGGAGACATTGCTTTTGCTAATTCAAATTGAAGGGTGATAGCAAATTGGTCTATTTTAGGCGTCATATACATAGTTAGCACATTCGTCATAATTAGCAGCTCCGTATCAAGGTTATCATCAATATTGTCACTATCATCAATATCGATATCATCAATAAGATAAGCTTTAGGCTTGTCATCCAGGAACTTGTTCAGAAATACCGTAATGAAACAAACATAGGAGTTTGTCGCTAGGTATTTGACCAAATAGGACCATCCAGTTCCTATAGAACCTATCACTAAAATACCCCTAGAAAGGGATAGGGCTAAGCAGAGCAAAAAGGGTTTTCCATGAGATGGGAAATGAAAACTATTAGCCCCACATGAGGTTTGTGAATAAGTGATTGTCTGATAATGAGCAAGGAATATCCATCTTTCTGCTAAATAGGATCTATTGAACTCATAATTCATTAGATACTTTTTATGAATGTTAACTAAGTATCGTAAGTAAATTGATCCCGGTTGTTCAATCATTTGATAACTAGTTATTCTTTGCTAAATGATCACTATGAGTCAGACTCAAAAAAATTTGATCAATCCTTTTTTCTATCATTAAGGTGGAGAACTAAATCAAGAATTCTCTTTCTTCATCATCAACTGAATCACTATTCGCGACCCAGGATTCTATTTTATCATCAATCCAATCACCGTTCACATTTTTTATTTTTCTTATCAATGAATAGATATATTTATTTGTATGACTTAAATGTCTCATATTTCTCAAAAAAGTGATTCGATTGATGGGATTTGGTATGATACTTTTGAGATCGATGAGATTGATATTCAAATATTTCTTCTTAGAACGTATTGATTTGATCCCATAAGCAGGACCACCACCCAATAGCATGTTGCCACCAGAAGTAGAACCCCGTATTTCTTCCAAAGAATCTCCTAATTATTCTAGAGCAACTAGAAAGGGATTCTTTAACCAGAAAGAATTCAGTATTGATATAGGATACCTATACAGAAGTTTTCGCAACTCAATCATGTATAAGGGTTTGGCACTCATAAGGGATTTACTTGTCTATATATCATTCGATTCGATCTTTTAGGTCCCTACTCACCTCGATGGTTCTTATGCCATTAAGCCCCTTGAATCGTATATGCGATAGATAAACTTTTGTAACCATGCCATAGTTACTTTCTTGAACAGAATCTCTTTCTAAAAGAAATGGAATGGCTAATTCCATGAAAAGTTTTTTTTTCACGAGGTAAAATTTGTAATTTCATTCCTATTTATCTATTAGGGAATTGACCATAGATCAATTCCCTTTTTTTGGAAGTATTGAATACACGCAACATTCTGAGCTTCATGTTAGTCCTTCCAAGACACATGTCAGAGCAGGGACATCCCAATCAGATTGAATGGGATGACAGTTTCTCAATTTGAATATGTAAAATGCAAATTTTGATCAAATCACACATCATAACATACTAAGCCTTCTAATTCCTTAAGGGATTTATCTAAAAGATTTGCGATATAACTAGGAAGACATTTCAAATACCACACATGAGTCACTGGACATGCGAGTTTGATGTATCCCATTTGATATCTTTGTATCCGAGAATCAACAAACTCCACCCCACATTGTTCACAGAATTTTGGGTCTTCCTTTTCAGCCCTAATTGCTTGATAATTTCCACAAGCATAAATTTCACTTTTTATGGGTCCAGAGATTCTTTCACAAAACAATCCATCTTTTTCCGGTTTATTGGTTTTGTAATGAAAAGTATAGGGTTTTGTCACCTCCCCAACCATCTCTCCATTAGGTAGGATTTTGTTGACCCAAGCATTTATTTGTTGGGGAGAAACTGGTCCAATTCGAAGTTGTTGATGTTCATACCGGTCGATCATAGAATAGAAATTTGGATTCATTAAGATCAAGCTTCCTTCCTATTAATCTGGAAGTTCTTCTCAGATACAAGGAAATGATTTAGTTCCAGAGACAAAGATCAGAATTCTTGAATGAGCAATCGAAAAGATTCTGGAGCATCCTCGGGGTTAGGTACTATTCCTCCAATAATTGTAGTACCAAGTACCTCTTGACGAGCTTTGATATGATCAGATTTATAAGTAAGCACCTCTTGTAAAATATGAGCAACACCAAATCCCTCTAGAGCCCAAACTTCCATTTCTCTTACTCGTTGTCCCCCTTGCTTAGCCCTTCCTCTAAGGGGTTTGTTGTGTAACAAGTGCGTAATGTCTGCTGGAATGTCCATGGATTTTATCATCAACTTGATGGATTGATTTTAGGATATAGGGTTTTCCTATTAGAACAGGTTGTTCAAAAGGATGTCCTGTTCTTCCATCAAATATTCTGATGGAATGTCCATGGATTTTTTGTTTGCTTACTGGCTGAATATAATTCAGAAAAGACTAGTTTTCTTGAAGCCTCTTGCTCATATCTCTCATCAAAAGGTACTATTCTATAATGTCTCTTTAGGAGGTTCCCCGCTAACCCGAGCGAACAATCAAATATTTGTCCCACATTCATTCATGAAGGTACTCCTAATGGGTTGAAAGCCATATCAACAGGCATTCCATCTTGCAAATAGGGCATATCTTGTCTAGGCAAAACTTTGGAAATGATACCTTTATTCCCATGTCTTCTAGCTACTTTATCACCTACTTTGATTTCATGTTTCTATAAAATAGATATAGGAATCATCTCTGGATAATAACTAGAAGGACCCTTTTGCTAAATCCATCTCACATCAATAACTCGACCCCTTCCACCTATAGGTAGTTTTAGAGAAGTTTCTTCTGCAGTGGATACCTGAATGCCAAGTATGGCTCGTAATAATCTATCTTCGGGGGCATACGATGATTCATTCACTGGCTGAGGCACTAATTTACCTACTAAAATATCACCTATTTCTATCCATGATCCAAGCATCACAATTCCATTTCTGTCTAAATTACAAAGTAAATGAGCCTTTAAATGTGGTATTTCCTTAGTGATTCTTTCAGGGCCTTGACTTGTCACATGAGTCTAAATTTTATATTTATGAATGTAAAAAGAAGTATAAATATCTTCATATACTAGACGTTCACCAATTAGTCTGCATCTTCAAAATTATAGCCTTCCCATGCATATGTGCTACTAATACATTTTTTCCTAAAGAGAGTTCCCCACCAATTGTAGCCGCACCGTCCACTAAAATTTGTCCCTTTTTTATGCATTTACCCCATGGAACCTAAGGTTTTTGATGTATACAAGTATTTTTGTTAGAACATTGATACATAACTAATGGAATGCTCATAGTGTCCCCATTACTTGAGAAAATGATCTTGTGGGTATTAGTATAACAAATCTTTCCCTCCCGTTCAGCTATAGCTGAAACCCCAGAATCTAGAGTTGTTTGGCCTTCCAATCTAGTTCCAACAATGCACTTCTCAAATCAAGAAAGTGGAACTGCTTGACATTGCATATTAGAACTCATTAAAGCTCGATTCGCATCATTATGCTTAATAAAAGGAATGAGAGAAGCTCCAATAGAAAAATATTGGAAGGGAAAAATGCTTCTGAGATGAATCTGTTCCCATGAGATGGTCAGAAATTCTTGACGATATCGGGCTGAAACAACTTGTTCTTCTTGAATACCATGGTTCAAGGCCAAAGAATTTCCAGCTGCTACCATATAATATTCATCTCTACTTGACGATAAATAAATCATCTGTGCATTTTTTGATCTCTCAAATATTTCATAAAAAGGACTCTCTATAGATCCCCAATGACCAATCCTCTTATGAATAGCTAAGGATCCAATAAGTCCAACATTGATTCCTTTAGACGTATCAATTGGACAAATACATCCATAGTGACTAGGATGAATATCCCGTATCTGAAAACTAGCAGTTCACCTAGTCAACCCCCCAGGGCCTAAAAAACTCAACCTCTGCCCATGAACAATTTGGGTCAATGGATTAGTCCAATCCAAAACTTGAGATAAAGGGTGTAAGCCAAAAAATGATTCATAAGTGGTTGTTAATGAAGTTGAAGTTACCAAATTTTGCAGAGTCGATATCAATTTATGCCTGATTGATCCACATATAGTTCCTCGAACTGCATTTTCTAAATGAGCAAGAGCCAATCTAAATTGATCCTGTAACAAATCTGCTATAGAACGAATACATTTATTTTTCAAGTGATTCATATCTACAAGCGTACTCATTCCAAATTTCATTTCGATCAAATGATCCACAGTAGCCAATACATCTCATGGTAACAAAAATGTATTGTTCTATGGTATATCAAGATTCAATTTTCGGTTCATATTTCATCGGCCAATCCTTCCTAATTCACATCTTTGTTGAAAAAATTTCTTTTGTAATTCCTTACATAAGGACTTCGAAAATATCGGATCCCCACCTACACAAGAAAATTGTTGGTAAAACTCTAAAATAGCACTTTCTTTGGACTCGATCTTTTTTTCCTTATCATTCAGGAAAGACAAGAAAATTTTAGGGTAACAAATATTATCTAGAATTTCTCTTAGATTCAAACCCATAGCCTATGATAGAACTAGAATAGATATTTTTTGTTTCCTACTCACACGGGCCCATATCCTGTCTTTTCTATCAATTTTGAATTCCAATATTCCTCCCCAAACTAATATTATAGTACTAGAATAAACAAAAATTCCATTATGGTCTAATTTTGAACGATAATAAATGCTGGGACTTTGCAATATTTGATTGATCACAATTCTGTATATTCCATTTACTATAGAGGTTCCCAGTGAATTCATTAAAGGAATGGTTCCAATAAAAATGGTTTGTTCTTGCATAGCTCTACTGGCTTTCCAAATTAATCCCGTGGGTACATATAATTCAGAAGAATATGTGAGTGATTCATACATAGAATCTCTTTCTTTTATCAAGGGTTCTACCAATCGATATGTTTCCACAAACAATCGAAATTCGATTTCTTGATCTCTATCTTCAATTTTAGGAAACTTATGAAGTTCTTCCATCAAGCCTTGATTAATGAACCTACAAAATCCCTCAAATTGGATCTAATTAAATCCAAACATTGTACACATTTCCCCATTTTGATCCCGAAGCATTTTAATCTTAAATTTCCTCTTTATCAAAAAATCCCCCACTCTTCATTGAACTATACGAATCGATCTAGCAATGATGGAATGTACATTCTATTTACTGAATCACATAAAATTTTAGGCAACCCCCATACATGTCTTTTATTCATACGTATCAAGTGAGAGGAGACGAAGGAATGAAGAATATTTTCGATAGGTACAAATAGAAATGAGTTGATAAAATATTCCTACAAAATAACCCTACCACATATCTTGCAGACACTTATAGAGTCATGTATAGAATATCAAAATGGATCTCTACCTATTATGTATAATATTATGATCAAATTGGGCAGCAAAAAATAAATGGATTCAGAATTTAAATTAAATTTAAATCTACTTCCACTTTTTACGATTATGAATGCGATAAAGACAGAATAATTGGTTAATGTTCAAATGTTCAAAAAGAATTCGTGGATTCTTTTTTTATAGTAAAATGTATAGAATACAATTGAGGAATAGAATAGTATTTAGTAGGTGTATGGCGATCCGATATAGTTATCTAGCAATCTTCATATTGTATCTTTTTATTGTAGTTTAATTTTGGCAACCTAAATATGGAGCAGGTCACACTATATCATAATTCCTATTTTTTATTCAATATATCCAATGAAAAAGCACAATGATTTTCTACTTTCTACTTTTCTACAGGGATATGTGCATAAGAGGAAGACCCCACTCAATACAATCAATATTTGTGTAACAATTTCTATTCTGGGGTTTACATAGACACATGTATATTGTTATAATGGAAATGGCAAATGATCTATTATTCAGAATAATTTAATTCATGCTGATTAGTCATAAATTGATTTGCTTTTCTTATGCCATTTTCTTTTGCCATTAAGGGAACATAGTTTGTCCTGAATTTTGTAGTCTATGAATGTAAATTCATTTTCTATTTTCTTTTATATTGAAAAAAAAAGAGAGAGGAAATTTTTTTTAAGCAGAATGTATGTTTTAAGATACAATCAATCGAAGAGGATAATCTAAATGGGATTCAATAAAAAAAGATATAGGGATGGATTAATTTAGGGATATAATGGGATTTAAGATCCAAATATAAAATATAAAAGGAGGTTCTCAGTAATTTCATAATTTCCAAAATAATTATTAGTAATAGAATATGGATAATACTTTTATCCATTTTTTATCATATTTGGCGGCATGGCCAAGTGGTAAGGCAGGGGACAGCAAATTCTTTTTCCCTAGTTCAAATCTGGGTGTCACCTAATCAACTCAACAAAAGACTTGAGATTTCATATCCTGTTGATTGTTCGATGAGTTCTTGACCCACAAAAGTAGGGACAAAGGGCTGGGCCCGTTGATATTGGGGATACTGGATTTTTAGGATATATAGGTAAATTCTATATATATAAAAGATTGTCAATTTTTTCAGTGGTTCTGTACATGTCCCAAACCAATATCAATAGAGATGAAACAACTTCCGCTTATTAATGATTGTTTCATGCCATTTTTTTGCTAAATAAAATGGAATCAAGCAAATAAATAGTGAGAGTCAATATGGGGATTTAGAACTATTAAAGTAATAGGTCGAACATCCTATAAACTAAAGGACTCCCCATTTTCTTCTTCTAGTATTGAAGAAAGCATTATATGAAAGACTATCCAAAACTTCATAATTATCTTACACTATCTTAGTATAGGTAGTGTTTATTGACTCTATTTGGAATTAGATTGGATAGGCAATAATCTAATGGGAAATCAATTTAGGAGTTGTGGAAAGGACCAAAAATACTTTATATCAAGACTCACTAGAAGTTCTGAGTGCTCAGACATTCAAACAGGGTGGCTATGTCACCTTTTATTTTACTCTTTAGAGATAGCCTTAAGTTTGAATCCTTATCCGTTTTTGTTTTGACTATGCACCATTAATTTTACTATAAGTATTGATCAATAAAATAATTCCTTCATAGAGATAGGAGGTATAATTCGACATGGATATAGGAAGTCTTGCTTGTGTTGCTTTAATGGTAGTATTTTCATTTTCCCTTTCACTTGTAGTATGGGGAAGGAATGGGCTCTAGGTTATAATTGATTACTCCATTTGGTAATCAAATTGTATTAATTCTTTACTTTAATTGATCATTTTCCAAAACCTTAACTCTTTCAAAATTATACTGAATTACAGTAAAAAAATACAATAATGAATAATAATCATTCAACCACAGAATGAATGACTACCATAGTTGTATTTCGAGACTCAAATCTACACGTAATAGGAAATTTTTTTCCAACGAAATTCTTCCTAAATATTCTATTTTGATGCACTAGTTCTTAGTTCTTAATAGAATAATGGATATTAAATGAGAAAAAGCAATCCCTATTGCTTTTCCTTATTTTTGCTTTCCTCCTTTCTTTATTTTTTTTTATATTCTAAGAAAAAGTTATTATGCTATTATGATAATATATACTTGCTACTGGAAACGGCTAGAGATTCGATTATCAAAAGAGGTCCTACATAAGAAAATAGGAGTTTCCTTGCATTCTACTCCTTTTCCAACCCTGAAGAAGTTAGTTACCATTGAACTCCATAGATTATTTGTTAATAGTTCAATCGATGACTTCTTGTCTTGAGATGGGAATCCAAAAAATATTCCTTTTCCTTCGTTTCATTTTTTTTATAGTATATAGTCATACTATTCCTGATTCTTTCGAATGAAAGGAAACCTAGGAATTAGAAGAGTTAAGTTAGGTTTCGATTATTTTGTTTGGATTAATCGAAATCCATACAAATTGATCTATTGAAGAAAATAAAATAAAATAGAAAAGGCTATTCAAATTTATAGATGTATGTCTAATATATGAGATATATAATTTCCTGTGATCTATATAAATTAGGATCTATATAAAGCCTATATTTGTATACAAGACAACTTTAACTAACAATATTATACAAACAACTATAGAATGGAAGATAGTACGGTAGAAAGAACTAGAATAATATTCTTGTTCTTTCTACCATACTATCTCACATAGTATCTCAGATACTTCTGATTCCACCCCTAATCATTTAAGACTTGGAGTTTGAATCCCTTTCTTTCATTTCTTCAATCATTGATAAGAACTAATAATTCAACTTCCAATCAAATTAATCATTTTGACTGACTATTTTTATGTAGATGATAAGTAAAAAAGCAGTAGGAACTAGAATAAATAGTGCAATAGCAATAAATGCAAGAATATTGACTTCCATAATCTCATTGTTTTTTGTTTCACAATAACATGGGATCTAATCCCATAGAAATGAGAAATTGTAATTCTTGTAAATTCACTGGGATGAATTGAATCATGATGATACTGAATCGGATCAATATTATGAATAATAATATCTAATGTATCAAATTGATTCATCGTCAGGAATTGAATAGTATAACATAACACATGAAAATTTTTATCCATAAAAAATAAAAAATGGGATTCCTGATCCAATAAGGAAATCCTGTTGAATTTTTTTTTATGTATGTACGCCAACTTTAATCAAAAATCCAAAAGGAGGATATTCAAAAAATAAAAGACCAAAGAAGATCCTTTTATTTATTTTTTGAGTAAATTTGTTGGAATATTAAACTTTTATACTTAACTTTAACTCACCCTTTTCCATCTCACTTTTATTCTTTGGGATATGTGTATAACCCCTAGAATAGCAGTCATATGGTTTTTTATATTTTTTATGGTAATTGTATGTAAAAGTGTAAAAAGACGGTAGGTGGTAGGTTATAGAAAAAAAAGTGTAAGACAAAAAATTCAATGGGAAATTGGAATGAGAATGAAATAGATTGTTTCCAATTAGTAATTAAGAAAACACAAAGAAAGTCAGAGCTAATCTAGAAAAAGTATGATTTAACCCGAAAAATACTCTGTCGAGATAATTATGGTAAATACATTCTCTATCTCACAATAAATCAATACAATTTGTGTATGTACTCCTACTATACTAAAAATATTGGCATTCTATTACATTTCATTGATCAAGAACAATCAAAAAGAAAGTCAAACATGTATCTCTTACCATACTTAATTTAATATTAATACTAGCACTTGTACCCACTCATGTCTCTCCCCAATCAATCGGTATTGGGAGAAGAAATGGAAATTTCCATATTTGTCTGATGATAAAAAAACAAAAGAAATAAAGATCGAAGGGACTTATATTTTGATGCATGTCTCCTTTTTCTTTTCACATAAAATAGAGAGATAATGGTCCTATTTCAGGACTTATGGGCTCAAACCCGCAGCTTCTACCTTGATAGGGTGGTGCTCTAATCAATTGAACTACACTCCCGGTGAGGTCTATGATGGCATACATATTCTTAATGCTTAAGGATCATCAATCTAGATCATTAGAAAGATCAAAATGGATGAGAAAAACATATGGATAGGGCAAAAAAAAAAAGGACTCTTTCTCTTTCTTTCTACTTATTGGTCTACGTATTGGACACTTCTGAAGGTTATATCATACTCGTGGCATGATGAATTTTTGGGCTGAGCTGGATTTAAACCAGTGTAGACATATCGCCAAGGAATTTATAGTCTGTCCCAATTAACTGCTTGAGCATCAACCCAGGAAGAATTAATTCTAGGCTTATTGATAATCTAATCCATGATCAACTTCCTTTTGTAGTACCATACCCCTAGGGGAAGTTGAATCCCCACTGCCTCCTTGAAAGAGAGATGTCTTGATCCACTAGACGATAGGGGCATATCAGCCCAACCACCATCATACTACCATGATAGTATGAACAATTTTTTGGAATAGTCAATATAATCTAATGTAATGACTAGATCTGATCCGAAGAGTCTTTCCTATTTTTAGGATGATACTATAGTAAGAGTAAGATTTTTCTTTTTTATATTCAAAAAATTTGGTTCAGGGTATGAATCGAATGCCATCATCACATGATTCAATAAGAATATCTTGCATTCTTTTATGTTGATGTCAGATTGGTACACGTATTGATCAAGTCAATCTTGTTCTGATTGATTACAAGTGATATCGGTCTTCAAACAATTCACTACATTTATTTTATTTATTTAATTAAATATCATTTATTTATTTAAATACAATTATATTAAATAATAATATTAATAATATTAAATATTAATACCCATCATCACATGATTCGATTGAACTACAATCCCCACGAGGTCTATGATGGCATACATATTCTTAATGCTTAAGGATCATCAATCTAGATCATTAGAAAGATCAAAATGGATGAGAAAAACATATCAATAGAGCAAAAAAATGGACTCTTTCTCTTTATTTCTATGTATTAGTCTACGTATTGGACACTTCTGAATGTTATATCATACTCGTGAGATGATGAATTTTTGGGCCGAGCAGGATTTGAACCAGCGTAGACATATCGCCAACAAATTTACAGTCCATCCCCATTAACTGCTCAGGCATCGACCCAGGAAGAATTAATTCTAGGCTTATTGATAATCTAATCCATGATCAACTTCCTTTTGTAGTACCATTCCCCTAGAGGAAGTCAAATCCCCGTTGCCTCCTTGAAAGAGAGATGTCTAAACCACTAGATGATAGGGGCATATCAGCCCGACCACCATCATACTACCATGATAGTATGAACAATTTTTTGGAATTCTCAATATAATCTAATGTAATGACTAGATCCAAATCTGAAGAGTCTTTCCTATTTTTAGGATGATACTATAGTAAGAGCAAGAATTTTCTTCTTTATATTAAAAAAATTTGGTTCAGGGTATGAATCGAATTCCATCATCACATGATTCAATAAGAATATCTTGCATTCTTTTATGTGGATGTCAGATTGGTACATGTATCGATCAAGTCAATCTTGTTCTGATTGATTACAAGTGATATCGGTCTTCAAACAATTCACTACATTTATTTTATTTATTTAATTAAATATCATTTATTTATTTAAATACAATTATATTAAATAATAATATTAATAATATTAAATATTAATACCCAATTACTAATTACTCCCATTTTTTGTTCTTAAATGAGTATCTATATATGTACATATATAGATATATGCAGTAAACTCATAATTGAAGATGGCTAATTCATGAATTAAAAAAGAGTAGGCCATTTTAACTCAGTGGTAGAGTAACGCCGTGGTAAGGCGTAAGTCATCTGTTCAAATCCGATATAGGGCTTTTTCCACTAAACTCAAGCTTAATCTTTAATCCTCATTTTTCCGTAGAGAATAGAAGTTGATACCTCTAAAAAATGTAAAAGGGTAACTACTATATTATTATAATCAATTCTTATTATTGAAAGCTATAGTTACAAAGTTGCACAATTAGTAATTAATAATTATACTGAGTATACCCTGTAGTAACATAGTAGTCCTCCTGATGTCTCATTATTCAAATTATCTTGGGACATAAAAATTATTCTTGATATCCAATCTTGATTATTAATCACAAAACCAAAGTATTCCTAATTGTTCCTATCAAACCCATTGTAGAATTTTGAATAAAAAAAAAGTAAGTGAACCTGACCCATTGAATCATGACTATATCAGCTATTCTGATATTTAAATTTGCTATACATTAAATTGTAGAAGCAAATTTTATTTATTTCCTTTTCCTTGGACCACTCAAAAATTTGTTAATATTTTTTCAATTTTATCTTTTTGTTACTGGATGCTCTTCCATAGGAAAAAATCATTACTCTTTTCCACTACAGATAAATATTTTGAAAATCTTTTTTGCAATATTTTTATTTGATTCCAAAATTATATATTCTATTGTTTTTTTATTGCAAAAATGTAATAGCAAACAAATGTAAGAAGAGAAAAAGGCTTTCATTTCCAGTCTACTATTATTTAATAATATTAAATTTAGGAGCAAGGAAAAGATAAGGAATTTTCTTTTTTTTGCCCCTTACTTAAAAGATATACTCAGTTGTATGAGTCATAGGATAATTCAAGCTTCAAATTTGTATTCTTATTAACTTAGTTTATTAAGTTAACAATGGGATAAGAATGGAAATAGTAAGGTCTAATCGAATCGAACTCATGGATTTACCTAGGTTGCTATGTGTTCTAATAGAAAAGAAGAATTCGTATCTTTGAAACCAATCATAAAAGGCATTGAACAAGGAATTGCCCATAGACAATTGAACTATTGTATGCCCCGAAAATGATATGAGTTGTTTCGAAATGGTTGAAGTAATTGAATAGGAGGATCACTATGACTATAGCCCTTGGTAGATTTACCAAAGAAGAAAAGGAATTATTTGATATTATGGATGATTGGTTATGGAGGGACCATTTCATTTTTGTAGGTTAGTCGGGTATATTGCTCTTTCCTTGTGCTTATTTCACTTTAGGAGGTTGGTTTACAGGTACAATTTTTGCAACTTCATGGTATACCCATGGATTGGCTAGTTCCTATTTGGAAGGTTGTAATTTCTTAACCGCTGTAGTTTCTACTCCTACAAATAGTTTAGTGCACTCCCTGTTGCTACTATGGGGTCCTAAGGCACAAGGATATTTTACTTGTTGGTGTCAATTAGGTGGCCTATGGAATTTTTTTGCTCTCCATGGTGTTTTCAGACTAATAGGTTTCATGTTACATCAATTTGAACTTGCTCAATCTGTTCAATTGCAACCTTATAATGCAATCACATTCTCTGCTCCAATTGCTATTTTTATTTCTATATTCCTGATTTATCCACTGGGTCAATCTCGTTGGTTCTTTGCGCCTAGTTTTGGCGTAGCAGTTAGATTTTGATTCATCCTTTTTTTCCAAGGGTTTCATAATTGGACATTGAACCCATTTCATATGATGGGAGTTGCCAGAGTATTAGGCGCCACTTTGCTATGTGCTATTCATGGCACTACTGTAGAAAATACTTTGTTTGAAGATGGCGATGGTGCAAATACATTCCGTGCTTTTAACCCAGCTCAAGCTAAAGAGACTTGTTCAATGGTGACTGCTAATCGTTTTTGGTCCCAAATCTTTGGGGTTGCTTTTTCCAATAAATGTTGGTTACATTTATTTATGTTATTTATACCAGTAACCAGTTTATGGATGAGTACTCTTGGGCCTACACCCAAGAAATGCTGAACCTACGTGCCTATGATTTCATTTCCCAAGAAATCCATGCAGCAGAAGATCCTAAATTTGAGACTTTCTACACCAAAAATATTCTCTTAAATGAAGGTATTCGTGCTTGGATGGCAGTTCAATATCAGCCTCATGAAAACCTTATAATCCTTGAGGAGGTTCTATCCCGTGGAAATGCTCTTTAATGGAACTTTAGCTTTAGATGGTCGTGACCAAGAAACTACCGATTTTACTTGGTGGGTCGGGAATGCTAGACTTATAAATTTATTTGGCAAACTACTTATGGCTCATATAGCCCATGCCGGATTAATTATATTCAGGGCCGGAGCAATGAACCTATTTGAAGTGGCTCATTTGGTACTAGAGAAACCCATGTATGAACAGGAGTTGATTTTACTTTTGCACTTAGCTACTCTGTGTTTGGGAGTAGGTACGGGGGAAAGAGGAGGAGGAGGGGAGGGGGGGGGGGGGTGGTGTTGGTTATAGGCACCTTTCCCTACTTTGTATATGGAATACTTCATTTAATTTCTTCTGCAGTCTTTGGCTTTAGTGGTATTTATCATGCATTTCTAGGACCTGAAACTCTTGAAGAATCCTTTCCATTCTTTGGTTATGTATGGAAAGATAGAAATAAAATGACTACAATTTTAGGTATTCACTTAATTTTATTATGTATAGGTGCTTTTCTTCTAGTACTCAAGGCTCTTTCTTTTGGTGGCGTATATGATACCTGGGCACCAGGGGGAGGAGATGTAAGAAAAATTACCAACTTGACCCTTAGTCCAAGCAGTATATTTGGTTATTAATTAAATTCCCCTTTTGGGGGAGAAGGCTGGATTGTTAGTGTGGATGATTTAGAAAGACATAATTGGAGGGCATGTATGGTTAGGTTCCATTTGTATACTTGGCGCAATTTGGCATATCTTAACCAAACCCGTTGCATGGGCTCACTGTGCATTTGTATGGTCTAGAGAAGCTTACTTGTCTTATAATTTAGGTGCTTTATCTGTCTTTGGTTTCATCGCTTGTTGTTTCATCTGGTTCAATAATACTGCCTATCCTAGTAAATTTTACGGATCCACCAAACTAGAAGCTGCTCAAGCTCAGGCATTTACTTTTCTAGTTAGAGACCAACGTCTTGGGGCTAATGTGGGATCTGCCCAAGGACCTACTAGTTTAAGTAAATATCTAATGCGGTCTCCGACTGGAGGGGTTATTTTTGGGGGGGAACTATGGGTTTTTGGGATCTCCATGCTCCTTGGTTGGAAGCTCTAAGAGGTCCCAATGGTTTGGACTTGGATCGGCTAGAAAAAGACATACAACCTTGGCAAGAATGACATTTGGCAGAATATATGACCCATGCTCCTTTAAGTTCTTTAAATTTTGTTGGTGGCGTTGCTACCGAGATCAATGTAGTCAATTATATCTCTCCTAGAAGTTGGTTGGCTACCTCTCATTTTGTTCTAGGATTTTTCCTATATGTGGGTCATTTTTGGCATGCAGGAAGGGTTCGTGTAGTTGCATCAGGATTTGAAAAAGGAATTGGTCCTGATTTGGAACCTGTTCTTTCTATGACCTAGCTAAGATTTTTTAGCTAAGATTTTCTTATACTTATATATATATTCATTCTGCTTTTTTCGGTTCTGGCTCAACTAAGTGAGATAGCTGAGCTATTCCCTTTTATGATAGTGGGCCAGACCAAATGAATAAAGAAATAAATTTATTCAACAAACAAAAACAAAAGGAGAGAGGAGGATTCGAACCCCCGATAGCTCTTTGTTCAAAACTATACTAGTTTTCAAGACCAGAGCTATCAACCACTCAGCCATCTCTCTGAAGGGTAATCTGTATTTTATTACTATGAATAGAACATAATCATATGAGGTGATACACTAACTATCTATACTGTAGAAACATCCCAGATGTGAATCTATATTTCAATATATTTATCTATATACTGTATATACACATGTATGCATATACACATAATCCACTATGTCTGTTTGTGGAGTAAATAATAACTCCCCCTAACCATATGCTCAAATAAAAAAATTAAAATAAAGCATAATAAGTTATAAAGAATCAATTGATTTGTGGTCGAATCCCTACATGATTTTACTAAGCGAGGGATCAAATGAAATGGTATAGTTTATAGTTCATTTGTTGGTAACTTGGAGAATTACAAAAATGACTATTGCTTTCCAATTAGTAGTTTTTGCATTAATTGTGACTCCATCAATCTTACTAATTAGTGTACCCATTGTATTTACTTTTTCTGATGGCTGGTCAAGTAACAAAAATGTTGTATTTTTAGGGACATCATTATGGATTGGATTAGTCTTTCTAGTAGCTATCCTTAATTCTCTTATTTCTTGAATTTCTTTGGATCCAAAAATGCCACTACTTTTTTAAAAAGTATTGTGAAAAATATTAAGATTCAATCTAAAGTATCTGAGTATCTAGCCCTGTGCAAATATGATCCAGATGCATATATGATATATCATATATGCGTGGACATATGC
Organism: Trichopus zeylanicus subsp. travancoricus; assembly: GCA_005019695.1. Lineage (NCBI taxonomy): Eukaryota > Viridiplantae > Streptophyta > Magnoliopsida > Dioscoreales > Dioscoreaceae > Trichopus > Trichopus zeylanicus. Next base: position 80,320 of record RXID01014531.1, read on the forward strand.
ATATGTATCAGAAAGGAAGAAAATGCGGATATGGTCAAATGGTAAAATTTCTCTTTGCCAAGGAGAAGATGCAGGTTTGATCCCTGCTATCCACCCATAGTGAAGTAATATACTTCTTAATAAAACTTTAATTTAAGAAAAAATTTGGTATAGTTGACTACGATTGTATCATAGTTCTATCTTCCTCCTTTTTATCTCCCATCCAAACAAAAAATGTTGCGAAGACAGGATTTGAACCCGTGACTTCAAGGTTATGAGTCTTGCAAGCTACCAAATTGCTCTACTCCATGCTAAAGAATTGGGAACTAATAGATGAAGAAAGATTAGATATGCCTCTCTACCATATCTATACAAATAGAATAGTCTATTTATATTGAATGGTAAAGAGGGCCCCTCTATGATCTATGATCATAGAGATCTATACAAATATGAAATGCTATTTTTACCTTTACCAACTTGATCTTATTGTGCTCGATAACAAAGATTCATGAACCATCTCTCGAAGTATGTGTCCGGATAACCCAAAATCTCGATAGTTACCTCTAGGTCTTCCAGTCAAAAAATAGCATCGATGAAGATGTATAGGTGCACTATTACATGGTGGGGATTGCAAATGTCTATTAATTTCCCATTTATCACTCAATGATAGAACTTTGCGTATTTATTTTTTTGAATATCGATGAATCAAATGATATTTCTGTTCCAGTTTATGCCATTTCTTCCCCCTATAGATCAAACTTTTTTGCTATAATGTTCAGTTCCTATTATTATTAATGATAGAGTTTGGGTCCTAGATGTAAAATAAAATAGAAGAAGGTCGATCTCCCTCCCTCTCTATTGAAAGAAATGAGATTGTTGCTGATACAGTACATAAAAATAAATAAATAACTAAATTAACCAAATTTTCCAGATGTAGAGGCAATCAAGAAAGTTGCATAAGTAAATATATAACCTATAGAGAAGTGAGCTAATCCAACCAATCTTGCTTGGACAATGGAAAGAGCCACTGGCTTATCTCTCCACCGAATCAAAGTAGCCAAAGTTGTGCATTCATGAGCCCATGCTAAAGTTTCAATCAATTCTTGCCAATATCCATGCCAAGAAATTAAGAACATAAATCCAATATCCCAAACAAGATGTCCAAATAAAAATATCCATGCCCACACAGATAAACTATTCATACCAAAAGGATTATATCCATTGATAAGTTGTGAAGAGTTCAACCATAGATAATCTCTTAACCATCCCATCAAATAAGTGGAGGATTCATTAAATTGTGAAAGGCTACCCTGCCATAATGTGATGTGTTTCCAATGCCAATAAAAAGTCACCCATCCAATGGTATTTAACATCCAGAAAACTGCCAAATAAAATGTGTCCCAACTAGAAATATCACAAGTACCACCACGTCCTGGGCTGTCGCAAGGAAAACTATAACCAAAATCCTTTTTATGTGACATTAGCTTAGAATCACGTGCATCTCAAGCACCTTTTACTAAAATCAATGTAGTTGTGTGCAAACCAAGAGAATTGCATGATGGACCAAGAAATCTCTAGGACCTATTGTTAAGAAGAGTGAATTACTATTCTCATTAATAGCATTCAACTAGGCTGATAACCATATGTTTCGACCCGCATTGAATGTTGGGCTATTCGTTGAAGATAAGAGTACATCGAACCCATACAAAGTCTTACCATGAGTAGATTGTATCCATTGGGAAAATATGGGTTCGATCAAGATTTGTTTTTCTAGAGTACCAAAAGTGAGCATGACATCATTATGAACATAAAGTCCCAAAGTATGGAATCCCAAAAACAGGCTGGCCCAACTTAAATGAGATATGATAGCTTCTTTATGGTCTAACATTCTTGATAATACATTATCCTCATTCTATTCCAGATTATAATATCTAATGAAGAATATAGCTCCATGAGCAAAGGCTTCCGTCATGATGAATCCTGCGATGTATTGGTGATGAGTATATAACGTAGCTTGAGTAGCAAAGTCTTGTGCTATGAATGCATAAGAAGGCAAAGAGTACATGTGTTGAGCTACCAAAGAAGTAATAACCCCTAAAGAGGCTAGAGCAAAACCTAATTGAAAATGAATCAAATTGTTGATTGTGTCATAAAGGCCCTTATGCCCATGTTCTAATCGACCCCCCGAGGGAATATGTGCTTCTAAAAGATCTTTGATATTGTGCCCAATCCCGAAGTTAGTTCTATACATATGACCAGCAATGAGAAAAAGAAATGCAATAGCTAAATGATGATGAGCAATATCGGTCAGCCATAAACTTTGCGTTTGTGGATGGAATCCTCCAAGAAGGGTTAGAATGGGAGTTCCTGCCCCCTTGGAGGTACCAAATAAATGATTGCTGGAATCAGGGTTTTGCGCATAAAGATTCCACTGACTGGTAAAAAGTGGTTCCAATCATTGGGGATGTGGTAATATGTTTAAGAAATTATTCCATCTGACATACTCCCCCCTAGATCCGAGAATAGTGACATGAACTAAATGTCCTGCCCAAGCCAAAGAACTTAGCCCAAAAAGTCCTGACAAATGATGATTGAGACAAGATTTGGCATTTTTAAACCACGAAATGCTCAGTCTCCATTTTGGTTGTAGGTGTAACCAACCAGCTATTAAAGATATACTAGAAAGACATAATAGAAAAAGAGCTCCAGTATAAAGATCTTTATTGGTGCGTAATCCAATTGTATACCACCACTGATAAAGACCAGAATAAGAAATATTCACGAGGCGGATAGCACCTCCCCAAGTAAAGGCCTCTATGGTGGGTTGACCAAAATAAGGATCCCAAATTGCATGAGCAATAAGTCTTACATGCAAAGGGTCCTGTATCCATGACTCCAAATTTCCTTGCCAAGCTACATGAAATAGATTTCTGGACATCCACATAAAGATTATTGCCAACTGTCCAAAGTGAGAAGCAAAAATGTTTTGATAAAGATGTTCCTCAGTAATATCATCATGACTTTTGAAGTCATGTGTGGTAGCAATACCAAACCAAATACGATGAGTAGTGGGGTCCTAAGCTAAACCTTGAAAATCTTAATGCCATAATGCCTTTCAAATCCTCCTAGCCATTATCCTACTGCAATAATTCTTGCTAAGAAGAATGCCTATGTTGTGGCAATTCCACCCTGAAGGTAATGGGTTACTCCTATAGCGCGTCCTTGTACAATGCTCAAGGCTCTAGGCTGAGTAGTAGGAGCAACTTTTAATTTGTTATGAGCCCAAATGATAGATTCAATGAGTTCTTGCCAATAACCATGACCACTAAATAGAAACATTAAACTGAAAGCCCAGAAAAAATGAGCACCTAAGAAAAAAAGACCATATGTAGATAATGAAGAACCATAAGACTGAATTACCTGAGATGCCTGTGCCCATAAGAAATCTCATAACCACCCATTAATAGTAATGGAACTTTGTGCAAAGTTTCCTCCTGTGATATGGGTTACCACTCCTTGATCACTTATAGTGCCCAAAACATTTGATTGCATTTTCCAATTGAAATGGAAAATTACTACCGAAATTGCATTGTACATCTAGAATAGACCTAAGAAGACATGATCCTAGGCAGATACTTGACATGTTCCTCCTCTTCTAGGCCCATCATAAGGGAAATGAAAACCAAGATTTGCTTTATTAGGTAACAAATGGGAACTGCAAGCAAATAGAACGCCTTTCAGTAGTATCAATACAGTCACATGGATCATAAATGCATGAATGTAATGGACCAAAAAGTTTGTGGTTCCTAATGGAATAAGTAACAAAGCTACTTTGCCACCTATTGCTACTAATTCATCACCTCCCTAAGTTAAGCTGGTACTTGTTGTTACACTAGGAGCTGTTACACCCAGCACTAAAGCATGGGTGTTTTGTACCCATTGAGCAAAGATGGGTTAGAGTTGTATAGCGGTATCTGAAAACATATCTTGGGGATGCCCTAAAGCACTCATGGTATCGTTATGAATATATAAGACAAAACTATGAAACCCTAGAAATATACATGCCCAGTTAAGATGTGATATGATTGCATCATGATGCCTAAAGACACAATCTAATAGATCATTGTATCGAGTAATTGTATCGTAATCTCTTACCATAAAACTAGCCACATGTGCAGCAGCACCAACTATGGGAAATCCACCAATCCACATATGATGTGTGAACAGAAAAAGTTGTGTACCATAGTCAATAGCTAAGTATGGATAGGGGGGAATGGAATACATATGGTTAGCTACAACCATGGTTAAAGAACCTAACATAGCTAGGTTAAGAGCTAATTGAGCATCCCATGACATTGTTAGGATTTCCTAAAGGCCCCTATGAGCCTGGCCTATAAATGGACCTTTATGGGTTTCTAAAATGTCATTAAGGCCATGGCCAATACCCCAGTTGGTCCTATACATATGACTGGCGATCAAGAAAAGAATTGCAATTGTTAAATGATGATGTGCTATATAGCTTAGCCACAGACCTCCAATTATTGGATCTAATCCTCCACGAAACTCAAAAATTCTGCGTATTTTGACCAATTCAAGGTGAAAAAGGGGGTTGCTCCCTCAGCAAAACTGGGATAAAGTTGAATAAAAAGATCCTGATTCAAGATAAATTCATGTGGTATCTATTTAGGATCAACTCCAGCATTGAGAAATTGGTTAATAGGTAAAGATACATGGATTTGGTGTCCTGCCCAAGAAAGAGACCCAAGTCCTAGTAACCACGCTAAGTGGTGATTCAACATAGATTCTACATCTTGGAACCAAGCCAATTTTGGCATTGCTTTGTGATAATCGAACCAACCTACAAAAAGCATTAAGGATGCAAAGACCAACGTACCAATTGCGGTACAATAGAGTTGTAATTCACTAGTTATTTCAGATGCTCACCAAATCTGAAAAAAAGCGGAGGTTATTTGTATTCCCCGGAAGCCCCCACCGACATCACCATTCAATATTTCTTGACCTACTATTGGCCAAACCACCTGCGCACTGGGTCCAATATAAGTAGGATCACTTAGCCATGCTTCATAATTGGAAAAATAGGCACTGTGGAAGTACATGCCACTCAGCCAAAGAAAGACAATGGAGAGTTAACCGAAATGAGCACTAAATACTTTTCAAGAGATCTCCTCTAAATCACTGGTATGACCCTTAGCTATTGTTCTTGAGAAATGGCCGGGTCAGGCCCATTCTTTGAAAGACATTTTTATAGGATCCCTATCTACAACAATTTTTACTTCTGGTTCTGGTGAACGAATAATCATTAAGTCCTCTTTCTGGACAACACATACAAAGAGACCCACCAATAGTCAGATTTTTAGTGAACCTCTAAAAGATGGATATTTTATTTAATTTATGATTAGTCCCTTTTTTCTTCCTATCTCCCATCCATCTATTTAGTTTTTTACTAAAGCAATTATGATATCCAAGTCGATCTGGGGCAAGTGTTTGGATCTATTATGACATAACGATTAGTTGCCTAATGGACAATTTAAAATCTTGTAAAACCTTTTCCCATAAAACCCTTTCTTAGTGTGATGAAAAAACTATTTTTTGTGCAACCTAACCTAGACTAATATATTTCTATCTGAATGTGTAAATGCCCATATGTATCTAATTCCATGGAATATAATATCTTAATTATGGTACTATATTACATTACATTAAAAATAAAAAAATAATTCATTAGAATTAATAGGATTCATTTCGATATTTATATTTAGTCATTCAAAGGTATTCTTTCCTTTATTAGATTAGTTTTCTGTACCTGTATCTCCTTTATCCATATAAGATATAATAGAATAATGATTTTAGAAGTAAGAGATATAATGAAATTTCTAATTGGAGCTTATCATAGGATATGTATGATCTATTTTAATTAATTAATAGATCCAACAATCAATTGTAATGAATTACAAATTTTATTCCAATTCTAAATGCCTCGTAATCTTTAACCAATTATGTGCTTCAATATAATTATTTAGGGTAAGCGCTATAGCCTATTTTCAATACTCAGTAGCTTAATTGAACCAAGCTTTTGCGATTTTAGAATCACCCCTAGAATGGCCTGTTCTCCCTGGTTGGAATAGGTGAGTAAATTCCTTTCCTTAGAACCATACTTGAGAGTTTCCTACCTCATACGGCTCAGCAATTGATTCTTTTGGTGTCCCATTTTAATCTATACTAATTGTATTAGATTTTTAAGAAATGAACCCCCCCCCTTAACAAAAGAAAAGGAGGGGGGTTAACCACAACTAAGCAGACAAAGTTAATTAACTAAGTTTCAAACTCTAATTTTCTTAGTCAAAAATTTGTTTTATCTTTTCTCCCCCCCTTCCGAAGAATGAAGCATAGAGATATTTCCTTATCTCATTACATTAGATTTTTTCTAAAAGGGCACTATCTTGTTTTCATATATGAAATTTATATAGAATCTCTGAAAAGGACTTTCCCTCCATAAGAAAAAAGAACTTCCTATCTTTGGGATCTGACACTACACCACTGCTCAATATCTTCTACCTTAGTGGATCGACTTTATTACATAAGTTGATTACTTCTCATATCTTAAAATATAAGTAAGCAATTCTTAACCGTATTGATCCAATAGCTAGCTAATTGATCTTTACAGTGCTTTGTCTATCAATTTGATCCTTTACCCATAGAATATAGTATATAGGCAATAGTATATAGGCATATCTATTTCTTCATATTTTGGTTCTTGTGAAGTCTCTCTCCTTACTATAACTAAGAAAAATCGTTTCGTTGGACGATGCATATGTAGAAAGCCTTTTTTGTAGTATTTACTTTACTAGCCAATTTGATCTTTTTTTCCTTCTTTCTATAGTGGAGATAGCCACACATAATGATAGATCATGGCCATATTATTAAAAGCTTGTGGTAAGAATGGATTTTGTTTAGTGCCTAGAAATAATATTCCAAAGCCTCCATATGTTCTCTGTTACTTGTGTGTATAAGGCCTATGTTATAGAGTATACAACTTCGATCATAGGGATCAATTTCGGGTCGCGTAGCTTCATAATAATTTTGTAAAGCTTCCATATAACTTCCTTCAGATTGAGCGGACATCCATTATGGTCATTCATTCTATTCAAAAAATCTCCGTTCCAGAATCGTACGTGAGATTTTCATTTCATACGACTCCTTCCTTCAGTGCATAGTACTAAGTAATCTATGGAATCCAAATTTGACTATCCTCATTATATTATGAATTGGCAGGGGCTAGTATTTTTACAAGAAATCTCTAGCCAGCCTCCCTGTAAGGTAAGAGGTTTTTCTTTCTTAACACCAATCTAGTTCTATATAGAAATGGTAATTCCAACAATTTCTTGTCCCCAACACCCCCTATTTTCAAGAATTAGTCACTTCAACAATCTTTGATGGTTATATGGATATCCAAAGTATGAATGAGATGGATGTTTATTGTCCTAACCATTCTTCTTAGTCCCAATAGCAATAAGTAAAGGGATAATTTATAACAAAGTTTTCATCTTGTTGATTCGTAAGTGTAGTGCTTCTTTCCCTATGCTGCCTATGGGTACTAGTGAAGTAGAATTGACCTGCAATACATAACCTATAGGGATACCATTTCACTCAATACTAAATTTGGCAATTGAAGCATTTGAGGCTACATTTCCCTAGAATACACGAGAGAAGGAATTATTCTATCTCCCAACTTCACCTTCACCAAACGTAGGTTTATTTCAATAATTTGTTTCTTTCCATCTCGAACCACACCCCTTTTTGTAAGACTAAGAGGGCTAGAAAAACAAGAAAAAAGAATCAAATTGGATCATCTCTGTAATAAGTAAATGTCTTTTTTTCTCCCGAAATTGTCAGAATTATTCGTAATAAGATATTGGCTACAATTGAAGAGGTCTTATCAATAAAATTTCCATTTATCCGAGATCTAGGCATAATTAATTAGCAATATATTCTATAATTTTTCCCATTACCCTGAAAGGTAATGATCCCACAAACAAAGGAATTCTACAGTATAGGATAACATAAAAACAAACAAACAAATTTAGTTCTAAAAAAAATATGAACCCTTCACTCAAATTATAAATTAAAATTATGTTTTTGGTAAGGAGAGATATGAAATATTTAAATCAGATTGGATTTTATCCCAATTATGAAATTATTTATTATTTATATAGTATACCAATGAACAGAACTATTACTATTGAATAGAACTATTACTATTTCGTCAAAGTTGAATAACCAAGACAAAGATTTTTTTTATTCTTATGGAACCATTGATTAGTTGAACCTATATTGCAATAATATGAATGACTCACTATTTATTCAGTTTCTATTTTTGGTCAATAATAAGACTATATTATGTAGGAGAGATGGCCGAGTGGTTCAAGGCGTAGCATTGGAACTACTATGTAGGCTTTTGATTACCGAGGGTTCGAATCCCTCTCTTTCCATTTATTTATGTTAATTCACCAATGTTATCGCCT